>VOPJ01002418.1:0-33449 GCA_014673585.1 Semibalanus balanoides
CAACGTGCTAAAATATGCGTAACTGCGTGAATGTAGGTATGCGAATACAAATTACAGGATCATATTAAATCAATTAAATTTCACGAAAATCCTCCCGGTCTTTAATTCCTTCAGCCCTTCAGGGGCGGAGGCTTGGAAAACACAGACTTATTTCGTAACTCTCAAAAATAAAATAAAATAAATAATCTCTACTTCATAGTTCATAGAGCAGTGGTTCCCAACCCTCCCGACACAATTACCCCTTTTCAGCAGTTAGAGGAGGTCATTACCCCCACCTCCAAAATATATGCCGATTTATGACAAATAGCGTTGTTTCCTAAAATGTTGGTTGTACTTGTTTACACCTTTACATTGGAGCGTCGCAACTCGCAATACAAACAATCACTGAAAACGCCCATGTATTTACTCCCTTTTCTTCATCGATTTCTCAATTATGGGCTTTGTTGCCGACAAGGCGCACCGAAAAGTTATATAGTTAGTCGAGGGCTGCATCAAAGCTGTCTTAGCGTAACACTTATGGTTCAACTTTACAGGCCTTCGTTACCTCTGCAGAATGGCTCTGTTACCCCAAATGGGGACATGACCCACCGTTTGGGAACCACTGTCATAGAGTGAACACATTGCGGAATGTCCGACAAAATAGATTCAACAACAAGACGGACCTTGATGTACGAGTGTGTGGTATTTTTATTTCAAAAATAAGATTGTATGCTATGATGCAGGAACGTAGCTTCTCCAGAGATATTGGGGGGGGGGCTGAGCTGGGAAAAAAACGCTTTAAGTACCATCAAAATCCACAAAATACGGATTTATCTCTGGATTTGACCCACTTCCTCGTCAAAGTTGGGGGCTGAAGGCAAGTTGGGGGGGGGGGCTAAATCCCCAAACTGAATAGGAAACTACTACACCCCTGCTCAGGGGTCGTGCAACCGAAAAAAATGTGCGACTTTTTGGCTCGGGGGCGGCACTAGCATGGAGGCGGACCTGGCTGAAGGGGCAGCACCCATTTGAAAGGGGGCGGCACGGATGAAGGGGCGGCACCTTTCTGAGGGGTGGCATATTTCTGAACAGAGCCGGTAGCTCAGGCACCTGGCTTGAAGTGGCGGCAACCCGGCTGAAGGAGCATCTTCTAAAAGGGGGGCCACTGCTGAAGGGACGACTCCTGGCTGAAGGGACGACTCCTGGCTGAAGGGGCGACTCCTGGCTGAAGAGGTGTCATCTTTTGATGGATGGCACATGACTTGGGTGGCGTCCGGTCAGTGGCGGCACCTGGGTATGGGACGGCGCGTCGTCTAGGGCGGCACCTAGACGGTGGAGCACATTGGGACGTCCACAAAGTGGTGCGACTACTCCACCTTTTTGCATTCGCATTTAACCAATGGGCAAAACTATTTTAAACACTCTGCATATAGACTTCTGGCCGTTTCACCATAGAGATTCACTTTTCTACATAACTATTAGTCAGCATTCCATTGCAAATCGTCATTGAGCAAAACTTTCAATAATCTCCAAAACAGATCGGCATTGGGTAAAATGAATCGCAGTGAAATAAATTTATGCAGACCGACGGGCAGTAATTTTGATCGCCCATCTATTTCCGTCAACGCACACAAGCTATGTAATAGCGATGTGACATTCTTCGACCATAGTCGAAATAATGTTGAATTATCAAACAGTTTCGCAGAATGAGTAATCTAGTGACTAGTGTTCAAACAGTTTTGCTCATCTGTTAAATTTGGGCGCCAGCAGCCGATCTGTTTTGTTGAATGATGATTGTTGAAATTGACGTTCAAACTGTTATGCTGAATGGTCAAATGCGAGTGCAAAAAGGTGCGACTAGTCTGAATGGTATGTTAGGCGTCGACGCCCCTCGACTGTGCTATGATGATATCATTTATAAGTGCTGACGAAGGAAACAAATCCGTCGATAACTAAGCTCATAGACCAAGTTGATTACGGTTGAATAGAACCTGATTGTGGTATGCGTAATTGTGCTGGCATCACCAGTAACCCTACCTATTGGGCCCCTGGGTGGATCAGAGGGGGGTAAGGTGTCATGCCCCCACAAACAGAAATCAGCGCAAAATTGACACATTTCCTGATATATAAGAAAATCTATGCAACTTTTACCAAGTAAGGTTTGCTCTCAATCAGCCACCAATGCATTAGACAAACTAAATCTGACGGGTTTTCAGAATTGTGTGAGGTTTTGTAGTTGGCCCCCAAACCATCCGTCATAAATCCACATTTAACTTCAGGAAGTTATCAGCAAGAGAATATCACTTAAAATCGGCCACCAACGCTAATGATTTTATATTTGTATCTAGCGTTAGCATGCTGACTTATGTGCCAGTTCTAAATATAGGTCTGGTACACCTTTGATGAATATCAAGTAAAAATATAATATTGCTAAACAGCAGATTTGCATAGTTGTCCATGATGTCGCCATTCAATATACAAAATCGCACTCAATTCGGACGGGGAATGAATTGGGGCACAAACACATGAATTGGGGCACAAACGTCTGAATCATTGATTAAACCAGCAGTGACGGCCAACGCCAGCCACTCGACGGATATCCCAATCCAGTGCTGTAAAGCTGCCATCAGCACAACTCATGTTCACTGTTCACCGTTCACTGTTCATTGCTCAGACGGTTCACCTCAGTCAGATATGTTCAGAATGAGTGGAACAGCTGCTAAGTTGACAACAACTTATTAAGCTGTTCGCATTTATCCTTGTTTGTTTTCAGGAGTTTGTCTGATATGTTCTCGAGATGTCAGAGTGCTCTATCCGGATTTTATAGTCTGAATGTCCAGATGTCAGAATGTCAGATGATCAGATGTTCTGATGTCAGATGTCAGATGTCAGGATGTAGCAGGTCGAACGATGATGCCCGCTCGCAAGCGTCAGGATTTAGCGCCATGATACAGAGTTACTCATGTCAGCGGACAGCTACGGATTAACAGATGAGGCAATCAGGTGTCCTGTTCTAAAGATCGAGCGCATGTCGGAAGACGAAGATGAAGGTACATTCGAGGCTGCTGTTGTTTCCTTCGCTGAGGTTCGAGATATGCACATCTGAAATGCTGCCTACGTACCGTCTAACCAGGCCTTAGTTTGTTGACATCGCGCTTACGGCTGTGAACACAATTATGTCATATTGAATGGCATAGGTGGAACGGCAGTGGTGGGATGCGGCCACAGCTAACCAAAAAGTTAGCTTCGCTAACCGCTAATCCGCTAAAAAAACTTCCGCTAACGCTAAGCCACTAAACCACTCATATGGGCGGCATGTGACCTTTGTTGTCGGCCCGCCATTAAACCCCAATCATCATCAAACAGCTCATAAAATTAGCGGAAACTAGCGCAAACCGCTCATCGCTAACTTTTCTCAAATGAGTTTAGATTGTTTGCTCTTAAACCCAGTTCACACCGGACACGCCACACGACCTAGGGAGCTGAAATTATAATGTTCAAGCTTAGAAATAGAGCTTTCCAAAAAGGTACAGCATGCCAGAATCAAATAATGATCATGGTGTACACAAATAATCAATTTTGTGAATCGATTTATTATTTGTTTATTTCATTCAAATTATCAAAACTGGCGTGTGCGTGCACGCCAACGCCAGTTTTGACGTGTGGCGTGTCCGGTGTGAACTGGGTATGAAACCCTTAAAACAGACATAGGGAGCTGAAATTCGAATGTTCAAGCTTAGAAATAGAGCTTTCCAAAAAGGTGCAGCATGCCAGAATCAAATAATGATCAAGGTGTACACAAATAATCAATTTTGTGAATCGATTTTTTATTTGTTAATTTCATTCAAATTATGTTGACAGAGGCGGAAAAGTGCTCCGCACCTGTCATTCCCTCTTCCTTACCTACCCCTCCCCGGACCCCACTCTTACACCTGAGGATGGCTGAATGAAGGCTAACAATCACTGTTTGCTAGTGGACTTTAAGTAAGCGGAACTAAATTTAGCGGAAAGCTAATTGGTCTGCTAATGGTTCCCAAAAGTAAACAGAAACACTAATCCGCTAAACGAAAAGTTAGTTCCGCTATTTAGCGGTTAGGCGGATTAGTAGGAACCGTGCCCACCACTGCACTGGTGAAAAGCATTAACAAACCAACTCCACCGTTCCACCGTTCCACCGTTCCACCGTTCCACCGTTCCACCGTTCCACCGTTCCACCGTTCCAGCGTTCCACCTTACCCAAACTCCCCGCGCCTCACCGCAATGCAATACACTGCTTCGCTCGCCGCCCGCTCGCCCTGCCTCCTGCCTCGGCCGGCCTGCCCGGCGCCGTCCCGGCGGAGTGAGATTCTCGGTGGCGGGACGGCGGCCAGGTGTCGGCAGCCGCCAGACAGCTGGCGCCAGTCCGCCGCCGCCGCCGCCGCCGCCGCCCGGGCAGACCGGACCCGGAGCGAGGTGATGCCGGCCACTGATAGCCGCCCCCCCCCCTCCCTGCTACTCCCCACACACCGGCCGGCCGCAGTCAATCCTGCCGTCAGCTGACGACCCGACCTCCCGCGCCGGCCGCCGCCGCCGCCACCGTCGCACTGAGGTGGGATAGAGACCGTTTAAATATCGCCGACGGAGGAGGTAGTGGAGGGGGGCGTTATGAGGATGTTGATCGGTGGTCAGGAGGGGTTGAGGATTGGGGATTGGGGATAAGGTGCACTCACTGCACAAGATGCGTGTGAATGTTTCACCGTGGAACATTTCCGGATTGCATTTGGTGGCTGGCTGGGATTAAAGTTTAATTAGAACATTTGGACCACTGAAGATTGTTTGTTGATTTATTTATCGATTGCATGATTTGCACTTATCAAACACATATAATAAAATAGTAATAAGGATGTTCTCGCCAAACATGTGATGTAATTACTCATGGTTTCGTTTTATCCGAGGCAGTTTGCTTCCGGTTTCATAATTCCTACTGCTGCGGGTTGCGGCTATACCCCGTGGCCCATTTGCACTCTATTCCATTTTGATTGTGTTTGTAGATAACTTGTGAGATGTGTCTACACTTACAGATAGACACTATATTTTTGGCTGCAATTAAATATGCATCTGGTTATCGCTACTTATTTATATTCGAAAGATGTGTTAAGATAAATATTGATATGTTCTATGATCAGTTACCGACAGCGTGAAGTAAATACAAATACAAGTTGTGGGCACATCTAACCAAAAAGTTAGCTCCGCTAACCGGTAATCCAATAGCTAACAAAAAACTTTGCTAACGCTAAACCGCTAAAACGCCCACAAAATTAGCGGAATCTAACGCTAAACCGCTAATCGCAAACTTGTATCTTATTAGTTTTGCATCGTTTTTCTGCTCTAAAAAAACTATAATCAAACCTAGATAGCTGAAATTGCATTGTTGTAGAATAGACATATTGTTTTCAAAAGGCATCCGCATGCCATGATCAAATGATGATCAGGGTGTACCTACACAAATCATTAATTAGATGATCAAATGTATTGTGTTCATTTAATTCAAATCATTTATACAGAGGCAGAAGAGTGCCCCGACCCTGTCATTCCCTCTTCAGTACCTCCCCATTCCCAGTCCCCACTGTCTCTTACACCTGATGATGGATTAATTAGGGCCAAAAGTTGTTTGTTATCGGACTTAAAATAAGCAGAACTAAATATAGCGAAAGCTAAATGGTCCGTAATCGTTTCCAAAGTTAGCGGAAACGCCAATTCGCTAAACAAGAAGTTGATTACGTTAATTAGCTGTTAGCGGATTAGCGGAACCGTGACCACCACTGATTACCGATATGGGGGGGGGCTTCGGAGTGAATTACAGACATATAAGTGGATTAAGTGTCTTTGTTTTATGCCTATATGTAGTATTATATTCGTTATGTACTAGCATATTCATGTTCGGTTGCAGAAGAAAATGGAATTGCATGAATGATACGAAAACTGTTAGGTTGACGTCAACAACGCACCATGTCGTGAAAAACGGTATCATGATAATTGTATTAATTATTATCTCTTTTCAGTGGAACTCTGGATACAAAATTTATACTGCATGCTACAAGAAATAAATTATGCTAAACAACATTGTCAATGCAAGACGATCACGTGTGATTCCTCAACGCCGACTATCGAAGTGCAATATGTCAACCCACATTGTCAATATCATTGGTCAATATCAACGTGCGACCGGCCTACATTGATATCCGATATTTGTGCATGATTAGCTCGATGGCAACATCTCTGTTTGAAAGAAAGCTTTTGTGTTCGCTTGCCAACACTACCACCATTGCACGTCTTTTATCCAATATCCTGATATTTTTCACTCCCAGTCACTTCACAAGACGTCTCACACGCAATCTTGAAATACCCATCAGACACAGGGATTACGGAAATCACAATAAATTTCAACGTAAGATGCCCAACAATGCGGATATTTCTCTAAATGGAGCGTTACCAATAGCGAAATCACGGAATTATTGCTCGTCAGCAGGTAAGAAGCACACTTGTGTTCATTCTTGTCGCTACACTTCTGCTCATCCCACCAACACGACCGCCATGTTGGAAATACCGCGGCCAAAGACTGAGTACCAGGCGTCGGAGCTATCGGAGTGATTTGCAGCCAAACATGGGTAGCTGGGTCCGGCTGGAGACCGAGGATGTGTCAGATCGAGACCGAGGACGTGTCATATCGAGACCGAGGACGTCTCAGATCGAGACCGAGGACGTCTCAGATCCAGACGAGGACGTCTCAGATCGAGCCGAGAACGTGTCATATCGAGACCGAGGAACGTCTCAGATCGAGCCGAGAACGTGTCATTCGAGACCGAGGACGTCTCAGATCGAGACGGAGACGTCTCAGATCGAGACCGAGGACGTCTCAGATCGAGGCCGAGAACGTCTCAGATCGAGGCCCGAAAACGGTCTCAGATCAGGGCCGAGGAACGTCCTCAGATCGAGGCCGAAGAACGTCTCAGATCGAGGCCAGAGAACGTCTCAGATTCGAGCCGAGAACTCTCAGATCGAGGCCGAGAACGTCTCAGATCGAGGCCGAGAACGTCTTCAGAATCGAGGCCGAGAACGTCTCAGATCGAGGCCGGAGAACGTCCAGATCGAGGCCGAGAACGTCTCAGATCGAGCCCGAGACGTCTCAGATCGAGGCCGAGAACGTCTCAGATCGAGCCGAAACGATCTCAGATCGAGGCCGAGAACGTCTCAGATCGAGCCGAGAACGTCTCAGAATCGAGGCCGGAACGTCTCAATCGAGGCGAGAACGTCTCAGATCGAGGCGAGAACCGTCTTCAGATCGAGCCGAGAACGTCTCCAGATCGAGGCCGAGAACGTCTCAGATCGAGGCGAGAACGTTCAGATCGAGCGAGAACGTCTCAGATCGAGGCCGAGAACGTCTCAGATCGAGGCCGAGAACGTCTCAGATCGCACGGCAGGGTCGGTGGACGCAGCGGAAACAAAGTTAATGGAGAGGCGGTGACTCAATGCTACAAATTATAGCGACCAATGCAGGATGGATGCGTTCCTTAAAGTGGATTCACAGTATCGGATACTTTTTCCAATTTATTTATGAAGAAAGCAAATCAGAACGGAGACATTAATACTGGACATGACCAACGCATATCAGCGATAACATACTTGTACCCTTGCAGAGCATGCGTTTGACTAGATGATTCGTATTTGTAAAATGTTGCATAGATTAACTTCCGTTGAAACCATTTAAAGGGGATAGGGGCCACTTGGAGGATTATAAAAGTAGCTAAATGAAATGCTGGGAATTAATTATCATTATGCTCTTGCTCAAACTTGCCCTAAAGCAGTGTTTTGGCAAAGCATTTTCTATTTTTCCGACTCCAAAAACATTTGTCTCGATTGTGCACAGCACTATATAATATATATTCAAGATGGCAGCTTCCATATTGCTTGGACTGTTTGCTATCGAATTGGCGCAGCTGTTTCAAAACAAAAAAATGGATACATGGCGAGCACTAAAAGCTGGATAAGTCGCAGCAGTTGGCCGCCAGGGACCGCCAGTGAGCCAGGTTACTTTTATGTCTCAAATGAATATTTTTTCATGTATTTATTTGTAAATCAGCAAATAGATATGTTACAAAACAAATTGTCAGTCAGGAAACTCTTATTATATGCTGGCAACGTCAAAATTAACTGGCTTACTAGCGGTCCCTGGCGGCCAACTGCTGCGACTATCCAGCTTTTGTGCTCGCCCCCACATATCGCTCCCTGCCCAAAGCCGAGGCCCCGAGCCGTCCGAATTTGCCGCAACTTGACGTTGAAAAGTCTGTCTGTGTTAGAGGGTAACGTCATTAATCTTTTTCGGACCAAAGTCGAGCCAGAGCCTTTCCCGAAAATGGGCCATTTGGGTTTGTTCTTATAATGAAAAAGCCTAAGATTGTTGACAATTAATTAACTGCATACGCTTTTTTAATTTTAAAGTTTCACTGACTGAATGTGATGTTGAAGTTTGCAATATTCAAAGACAATTTTTAGTTCCGCCAAAGAAGTGATTCAAAATAGTGCGGAGGCGACTCCAATTTTTAAAAATGATTGCCAACCATTGCGGTGCAAATTATTTTTTGATCTAAGGGGGGCAGTTTCGGGAACCAAACTTTCCAGGCTGAATCGGATACGCGTAATCTACGATTGACACCAAAACTCGATATTAGGTCTGCAAGGTGCACTCTCCTTTAAGCAGCTTATCTTGTCTTCCACAATAGGTCTCATACTCATTCATGCTGATACAAAAAACCTGCCCTAAATGATTCATTGCTGAATGAATATTTGCTATCAAATGTAAGATGCATCTCCAAAGCAGAGACTATCATTGGATCGGGTGCACCAAGGTGCCCACTCATTCTCCGATTGTCTGGCTGGTATGGCATTTTTTTACTTTTCATGGTACTGGGTGGGCATGGAGCATGGTATGGAAATTTGGAATAAATTGTCGCTAAGCATTAGTTTGTTACTTGTCAACCAGATGTTTCAACTCAGGTAAATATGTTTTTGAAATGTATAGGACACTTAAACAATAGACTTTGGCAATTATATGACATTAATAAATCGTGGTAAGTAATAGGGCAGTAAGATTTTTAAAACCATGTCTGATACTAGGTATGATCCAATGTGATAATGTTGACCGCAAAGTGTTCGATAAGTTCCAAATCAACAGCGAACACACCAGGTGTCCTGAATATTATTTCTCGTTAATAGTTATGAAAGTCAACATGCTATGGGTAATGGTTACGAAATTGTTGCGAAAATAATTATCTGCCTTATCTGAATCAGGGTGGATCCATCCGCTCGGTTTGGGGGGGCCAAACTTTTTTTTGGCAAAAGGGCCCCATTTTTTTCTCGCGGATGGGCTTCTCAACCTTATTTGGCATTCGAATAATAAAAAGGTGGGGAAATCACACTTTTTTTGGGGAAAACATTTTTCGAGAAAAAAAAAAACCACTTTTTCGGACAAAATAAAAAATACATTTTTTTTCGGGGAAAAACATTTTTTGGTTCGAAAAAAAGGTAAAAAATTGGGAAAAATCACAATAAATCACATAAAAACACAGAACACCACTTTTCCGTAAGCATTATACACACCTAGTAATAATTCATGTTTATTTCATACCAACTCGCAGGGGCGTCACCGATAAGATTGAGGGGTCGGCTGAAATGACGAAAAAATGTATATCCATCCAGCTCAGACAAGCTGTTCACTGCGCCAGATATCGTTGCTGAAAAATCTTTTTTTTTTTGTAAAACAGTGCGCTAACTGAGGTCATACAGACTGAGTGCCACTAAGCAACGGCCTCACAAAATGTCGTTTTTGTAGGGCCCTTCATCTCCAAAGGGCCCCTGGAATCAGGTCGGACCCCCATGTTGGCCAATCCTGGCTTACGCACCCTGGAAGACATATTGCCGCCCTCGGAAAACATTTAGGGCCGCCCAAAAAATGCAATCATGCCGCCCTTGGTAGGCATCATGGCCGCCTCGAAAAAGTAGTGTTTGCCGTCATGCAGAAGACGTCTTGCCGCATCAAAAGACACCTGCCGCCCTCGGAGTATTATCGCCCTTAGAGCGTAGTTATGCGAAACCCTTAGAAGGCACCATGTCGCCTTTGAAGAATTCTTTTGCCGCCTCAGAAGCATCTTGCCACCATTGTAACTGTTATCAAGGGGCGCCACATTTTGAAAGTGGGCGCCCAATGAGCTTGGATTCAGTGGCGTTGCCAGAAATTTAACAAAGGACCAAGTTACGGTGTCTTTGAGAGTTGCCACCCGATCGACTGGAGCGCCACCAATATTGGCGAAAATTTGGCGGGGCGCCTCTCTTCCACACGTGCTCGTTCGTGCCTTTCAACATTTTGTGGGCGCCATCAATAGCCGGAGGAACGCTGTCATGCGTCCGGAGAAGCAGTCACGGAGGGGCGCCGGGCGTGGTCAGTGGTCAGTAATCTGTGGCGTGGTATCTTTAATCAGTAAAGCGTGTATCTGTGGTCAGTAATCACCGCCAGGGAGAGCTCTGCCAGACACTAAATTACCAATTCCTTCCTATTTCAAATTGTATAGGCAATTGCCAAACTTATGTCATGCCGCTGAAGCGGGCAGCGAAATTTTTCAGTTTTTGACGTGAAAAGCTGATCTTTTACTGCTGCAAAAAAAAAAAAAAAAAAAAAAAAAAAACAAAAACAAAAAAAAAAAAAAAAAAAAAAAAAAAAAAAAAAAAAAAAAAAAAAAAAAAAAAAAAAAAAAAAAAAAAAAACAAAAAAAAAAAAAAAAAAAAAAAAAAAAAAAAAAATAAAAAAAAAAAAAAAAAAAAAAAAAACAAAAAAAAAAAAAAAAAAAAAAAAAAAAAAAAAAAAAAAAAAAAAAAAAAAAAAAAAAAAAAAAAAAAAAATGGCAATTTTTGCGATAAATTTTCAACTTGTCCGACCTTTCGGGGGGGGGGGGGCAAATCATAGTCTCCAGGCTCTTTGGGGGGCATGGCCCGTAGCCCCCCGCTGGATCCGCCCCTTGATCTGAATGCCCCAAAATGGCATGGGTTATCCAAAATTATAATTGGAATGGGTTGGTCGGGTCTGGGTTTGGTTTTAATGGGCTCGGCTTGGCTGGGCTTGGTTTTGGTACCCATGATAGGTCAGTAGTCTCTGCTCCCAAGTAACTATATTGATTTATATTGACATACGGCGGGATATATGCGTTAGAAGCGGTGCACTGCCTGGCCGTCCAGCCTCGGAGCACCATGTGAAACAGTGCATACAGCAGCAGCTGTGCAAACTGAAGTGCCTCAACCAGCTGCCCATAACCCACCACACACCAGCTGTCCATAACAAAGAAGAGCGCCCCCCACCCGCCCCGCCCCGACAGGACCTTCTGCCGGAGATGACACTCCAACACTTCCTGGAGAAGCCAACCGGACGTCCAAACTGCTCAACTCGGGCACCGCCGTATAGTTACCGCTCTGTGACACATGGCTGGTCGGAGGTGACCGGACTTCTGTGTCCGGTCCGACCACAGGCTGGACCTCAGACGGGACTGCATGGGGTACCACATGGTGCTGGGACCTCAGGTGGAACTGCATGGGGTACCACACGGTGTACCAACACACACACTGGACCTTAGGGGACTGATTGGTGCTGAGGAGGGAGGGGAAGGGTTAGTGGGTCCTGTCCCAGACACTATGAACAACGACAAGTCGCTAGTGATTTTGGTTAAATCGTAATGACAGCCTTGCAGAATACTGCTTTGTAATCCGATTCACCACAACATCGTAGACATTTTGGCCGACAGCGGTCACTGCGGCCTCTATTCTGGTGTACCCCGTCCCCCCCTCGAGCCTCTCTACTGCCCCCCCCCCCCGCTCCCCTCTCCTGGCATTTGTCCTGGAACCATACTAGAGTCTCAGTATATCATACTGACCACTCCAAACATATATTGACAAACGCACAAGACGAAATGACAGTGACCAGTGACCCAGTGAACAGTGACAGTGACACTGAATCACTGATCCACTGACCGCTGACCTGACCGCTGGACCGCTGACCATGACCACGACCACTGACCCTGACCAAACTGACCGCTGACCACTGACCACTGACCACTTGGACACTGACCACTGACCACGACCACTGACCACTGACGTGGCAGCCTATTCCCTCTCAGCTTTGTTCTGTGACCGGCCCTGAGACGCGCCATATCACACCACCTGCCACAGACATACATCCCAGTAATCCCAGTAATCCCACCACCTGGCAAAGAACAGATGGCCGGAGAGCTGCAGCCCCAGCTGCGGTCACAGCAGCTCACAGCTCACAGCTCACAGCTCACAGCTCACAGCTCATAGCTCACAGCTCACAGCTCACAGCTCACAGCTCACATGCTCACATATCACAGCTCATAGCTCATGCTCATAAGTTCATAGCTCACAGTTCACAGCTACAGCTCACAGCTCACACTCATAGCTCACATCTCATAGATCATAGCTCACTGCTCGCAGCTCAAGCTCACAGCTCACAGCTCACAGCTCACATCCCACAGTCAACAGCTTCACAGCTCACAGCTCACAGCTCACAGCTCACAGCTTGCACAGCTCACAAGCTCACAGCTCACAGCCTCATATATCACAGCTCATATGATCACAGCTCACAGCTCACAGCTCACAGCCACAGCTCACAGCTCACAGCTCACAGCTCATAATAATCACAGCTCACAGCTCATAGCCACAGCTCACAGTCACAGCTACGCTCACAGCTCATAGCTCACAGCTCACATAGCTCACAGCTCACAGCTCAAGCTCAACAGCTCACAGCTCAAGCTCAACAGCTCACAGCTTCACAGCTCACAGCTCACAGCTCACAGCTCTCAGCTCACAGCTCATATCTCACAGCTCACAGCTCACAGCTCACAGTTCCATATCTCAGCAGCTTATATCAAGCTCACAGCCTCACAGCTCACAGCACATATATCACAGCTCACGGTCATTGGCTTCAGCAGCTCACAGCTCATATCTCCACAGCTCACAGCTCTCAGCTCATATTTCATAGCTCACAGCTCATAGCTCACAGCTCACAGCTCAACAGCTCATAGCTACAGCTCACAGCTCACAGCTCAATATATCACAGATCATTTCTAACAGCTCAAATGTCCACCGCTCATATATCACAGCTCATATACCACAGCTATATCTCACAGCTCCATAATCTCACAACCTCAATATCTCACAGCTGTCATATCTCACAGCTCATATCTCACAGCTCATATCTCACAGCTCATATCTCACAGCTCATATCTCACAGCTCATATATCACAGCTCATATATCACAGCTCATATCTCACAGCTCATATCCCACAGCTCATATATCACAACTCATATATCACAGCTCACAGCTCATAGCTGTGTCGGATCTACGTTAGGGCAAACAAGCAATTGCAATCCACCAAACGGTAGCCAAACGTATGTGTTTGCCCCCCTCTCCCTACCAACCCCCAAACTTGTCCGGGATGTTTTACAACATCTCGGAACAATAATCAGGTGATTATTGTTTCATTAGGTCGTGATTTATCCCCTTCCCGATCAACGACTATTTGCGGCTGACGAACCGGACGCCCCCCCCCCATATCCCGCCCCCCCCATCAACTTTCCGCTGACGAAACGGAACGAAATTTTTCCCCAAAGTCGAAACCTAGATCCGTCACTGGCTTACAGCTCATAACTCACAACTCACAGTCCACAAGTCACAGGTTATAACTCACAGCTTAAAACTCATAGCTCACGGCTCACAGCTCACATTTCGCATTACAAATCTCACATCTCCCAAGTCTCAAGGAAATTAACGTTTAGCTTATAGCTCAAAGCTCAAGGCTCACTCCTCACACCTCCCACATTATTTCTCACATATTACAACTCACAGATCACATCCACGACATTTCCCCCTGAACGACGTCACTTCAGCTGGAGAAAAACAACAGCTTGGGAGATAGGTGGAGCTTTTCAGAAAAAGTTGGTGGGGCAAAATGCCATATTGACTTCATGGTTTGGGTATTAAAGGTGAGAAATCGCAATGTTACGCCAGGAAANTTTGCCACCCTCAGAGCGCAATATGCCGCCCTCAGAAGTCGGAAGACGTCTTGCCGCCCTTGCCACCCTTTGAGGGTAACATTCCGCCCTCGGAAGACATCAAAAGACATTTTACCGCACTCAGAGCGCATTATGCTGCCCTTGGAAAGCATCATGCCTCCCTCCTAGGAAGACATATTGCCGCCCTCGGAAAACATTTAGCCGCCCTTGGAAAACATTTAGCCGCCCTCAGAACGCATGATGCCACCCTTGGTAGGCATAATGCCACCCTCGGAAAGCATTTTGCCGTCACCAGAAGACGTCTTGCCGCTATCATAAGACACCTTGCCGCCCTCGGAAGGCATTCTTCCGACCTTTAGAAGTATTTCGAGTGTATTATGCCACCCGTAGAAGGCAGAGACTATCATGGGTGCCCAAACCTCAAGCCCAACCCAGCCGAAACCCATGAACACCAAGCCCACAGAACCAGACCGCATTAAAATTAATAATATTGATACCATTGCCCCATTGCCACCTTGGGGCCCATTTCAGCTAAGGCAAGATAAATATTTTCACAAAATTCGCAACCCATTCCCAGCATGTTGACTTTCATAATATAAAGAGAAATAATATTAGGCACCTGTTGTTGCTGCTGATTTGAATCTTATCGAACACTTTGGCGGTAGACATTATCATATTAGGATCAGAACCTAGGATCAGACATCATTAAAAAGATCTTACTGCCCTATACTTAGCACGATTCTATTGTGTCATAATAATTGCAAAGTGCTATTATTTAGTGTCCTATAACATTAGGAAAAAATACATGGGTTCCGTTAATCTGGTTGTCAAGTAAATAAAATAACTCTTAGTCGACATTAATTCCAAAATACCAAACCCATGCCCCCATAACCCATGAAAAGTCAAAGAAATTGCTAAACAACCCAGACATTTGGAAGAATTGAGTGGGCACCCATGGGTGCACCCAGCCCATGATAGTCCCTGGTAGAAGGCACCATATCACCCTCGGAAGACATCTTGCCGCCCTCTGAAGGCATTTTGATATCACCACGATATCACCAGGACCGTAGGCATCAGTTATAAACGATCTAAATCCACATGGAAGCTTTAATGACGTCAGCAATTTCAGAGTTTTACACTCCGTGTCTCGTGATTACAGTTACGATTGCAATGACGATGCTGATTTTTGCCACTTATGCATATTTGTTTCTCTAATGTATATCTCTGTTTTATATATATTTGCACAAATGTGTCAATTTCAACGTGAGCACACAGTTTAAATTTTGGGGTGAAAACTTAAAGTTGCAAAAATCTGAGATATTTACTTGAACAAAAACATAATTACCTTTCTTTTGACGTTTTATTTTGGCCATTGACTTGAACACTCGATTTTTCACGATTTTTCAATTAATTGTAGTCCAAATATTTATACGCTCGTAAATATTCACGACATTATACAAATGTGTTTTCATAATTTTGATAACTATACCTAAATCATGAACCTAAGCCATACCAAATTTAAGAGAAGTGCTTTGATATGGGTGCCCCTTAAAAACTCAAGGTGCGGCACGGTGCTCGGTGCTCGCCCCCGTTCCGCCGCCTATCATTCTGAGGATACGCATTATATCAGCCCAATTCCTCCTGGATCATGTTATCATCGGCCATCCCCAGATCCAATTTTTGTTAAGTGAACCCTGCAGGTCAGCCGAGGTCATCCGAGGTCACCAACAATTTTTGTCATTAACTCTCGATACAATATAGTTAAAGAAGTGAAACCGCCACCAATGTGTACAAGTAAACAAATCGGTACGTGGGAGACGTGTCTCGACGAGACACGTCTCTCAATTTGCAACATGACCTATTTGGGTTACCACTAGACCTTGAGCGGCACCAATGTGTACATGTCAATAAATCGGTGCGTGGGAGACGAATTTGCAGCATGACCTATTTGGGTTACCACTAGACCTTGAGCTGAGGTCAACTTTCTAAGTTAACCTAACCTGGTCACCGTGAATATCATTCAAAGTGCTATGCGCCTTGACGAGATGACCAACACGATGGTGTCACAATTATTGCCTTATCTTTATTAGGTAAAAGTTTATTGTAAACAAATCAAAACACAATGAATTGGCAAAACTAGACTTTTGACCTTTGATGATCTCTGGAGCCTTAACCATTGGCCTGAGATAACATTTGAGGACACGATGGTGATTTCATTTTTCAAGAGTTTTCGATTGCTTCAACGTTTGTTCCTAGAGCTATCATAGTTCGTGAGATATTTGAGGGTTTCTGGACCAAAGTCCTGAAAGTAGAAAATCTGACCTTTGATGACCCTTGGTGACCTCAATATTAACCTGTTCAAGACATGACCGATATGGTTTCCAAATACTTTTGACGAGCTTTTGAATGGTGGTCCCTTCCCCCGGCGCAGCGAAGATGGCGCCGAGCACCGGCAGGCGCGGGTTAAACGCATAAGCACTAAACAGTCAATAAATCGGTATCCATGATTCAAGGGTATCCGACACTTGTATCATTCTTAGACTTGTATTAATATAGGCCTAATAATCAGATGACGGATGGACGGATGACCTCAAATCAGGTTTAAAGTCATCCGAGGGTCACGCGAGGTCAAACTGCTTATTACGTCATGAGGCGTTGTAATACAATGTTTAAGTGTTATTTTTTTGCGGTCTAGGGCGTGCAAAATGACTAAGAACATATAAGTTCATATAGACTCAAAGATAAAGCAAAACGGGAAATACATTTATATCACTGGTAATGCCGTGAAAGTACTGATTTGGTATTCGAAAGTCTATTAATTGTTAGTCAATTTTAATGTATCTTATCAACTTCAAATGTCGTTCACGTAATCTCGTACAAGGGTTTCGTCAAATTCGTATTGACATGTTTCTATGATATATTTTTTTAGCCAATTGTGACAATTTTGAAAATATGACAAAAACTGTCTCTTTCTTCATTTTTTTTAAACGACGGCAGGTTTTGATATCCGAGTCTATTGTCAGTAAAAGATTAAAGTCTCATAAAATACTGTAGTGGACGAGTTAGTGTGCGTAAAATAGGCATAAGGCGTATGAAGCCGGGGGGCAGGGGGCAAACGCCCACATTTACGATTTAACATAAACGCCCATGGACGTTGCATGGAAAAAGAATCGACGTTCAAAATGCCTTTTTGCCCCCCCACCAAACTTCAAATGAGTTCCTAACACCACTGAAAATAAGGTATACAACCCAAAGCGAACTAGTTTAATCAGACCAGTAGATTTAAAGTGAGGTGCCAGGATTTCAGGCCTGGTACTCGTTGGCAGGCTGAAATCCTGCCCCCCCCCCAACTTGAACATAGTTCCTGCGTCGCTGGGCGCACATGAACTTGGGGCAGTGGCGTGCGCAGATTTTAACAAAGGACTAAGCCATTACCTTGAGGCTTGAGGGGCGCCACCCGATCGACAGGGACGTCACCAATATTGGCGAAAATTTGGCGGGCGCCTCTCTTCCGCACGTGCTCGTCATGCCTTCAACATTTTGTGGGGCGCCATCACTAGCCGGAGGGGCGCCGTCACTGGCCGGAGGGGCGCCATCACTTCCTGGAGGGGCGCCGTCACTTCCTGGAGGGGCGCCGTCACTCGCCGGAGGTGCGTGATCACTAGCCGGAGGGCAACTTGTCGTGGGAGGTGCACGTGCACATTTCCAACGTAGTAAAAAAGTATAACTCAGTTCTGTTCTGTCTGTATAAAATTCGCCGACACCTTACACCCGAGACCCGAAAACTCCTTATCCAGACACACGTGTTCCCCCATATACTGTACTGCCTCTCCGCCTGGGGCGGGGCCGCCGCCTGCCACCTCAGCCGGGTGCAAAGTGTCATCAATTTCGCGGCAAGGATCGTCTCAGGTGTGCGTGGTCGGGAGCACATATCACCGGTCGTGGAGTCACTAGGCTGGCGCGGGATACACGACCTCGTAACGCAACGCGACTGTATCGGCGTATACAGGGCCTTAAACGATCCCCGCGCCCCGGCAGCGGTCCGAGCGCTTTTCATCCCTCGCACTGCTGTGAGTGTGCGCCTCTACCGGTCAGGCGGTGGCTGGAGCTTTGGCTTGCCGCGCTTATCCCGTTATCAATGTCTGGCGCAGGGCTTTTCGTACAGGTCGCCTCTTCCTGGAAAACCGCCTGACGCCGCCGTTATGGCCCCGACCGCCGCGTACACATCCGCAACTTGATAACCGTGACCGGCAGTGGTTACGAGAAGCCTGACTTTTCGTACGTGAATTATTAGCATTATACCATTATTTGTGTGTGTGACGCGTCTGTGTAATTGGTATGTTATTTTGTTCTCATTGTATCACACTACTTGTATCCCTTTTTACTCGAAATCTGAACCATTAACCTCGCACCGACGGGGGCGGATATCCGCCCCCCCACAGTTTTTCCGACTAGCGAAAAACGCGGCGCGTAGCCGCGCAAATTTTGTATAGCTGTGTTGGGCTCAATTCCGCATCACTTTCTAAAAAAATTGACTTCTAACCTTTCAGGTCATCGTTGTCAGGTCACATTAAACTGACCTGACTCAAAGTCAACTTTTTGTCACGTTTTTTGTAAGGTTGACATCTTGCCTGAAGCCACTAGTGGTGAACCAAAACATTGAAATATCACAGTGGTGTAATAAGGCCTTCGATATCTACAGTTCTGTTATCTTGGATTTTTATATCGGTGACCTGAAGGTCATGCATTTTTGAGACCTCCCATTAAAATAAGTTATGGGAGAAATGAAATGCTCACCAATCTGAACAGAAACCTGGCTAAATGTGGTCAGTTTTCATCCTAATCACTAGTTCTGAAGCAAAACTATAAGGAATGCAAGTGTTATTTTCTCCGTGACCTCGTAAGGTCAATCCAATTCCAAAAGGTCTAATAGTTTTGTACAATAACTAGCATGTTCTACGAAATAGAGTACTGTGAGTTTGACCATTCTGTTTTTCTTGTCAACGCTCCATCGATTAGACATAAATTTTGACTTGAGCTTGCCATGACCCTCTAGGTCAGGTCCGAGGTTCAATGTTTTTTTAAGTTTGACCTACTATGATCAAAACATATTGTTCGATGCGCCGTGAGTGAGAACACGATGGTGGCAAAAATAGACTGCTCTCCTTAACTTAAAAGTTATTAACAAAAAACTTTTTTCGGTAAAATTAAGCCATTTTGACCTTAGCTGACCTCTGGGCCTTAACTATTGAAACCAATCTCAATATGAGGGAACAAGTTAAGCGACAAGAGTGTTGCAAGAGCGAATGCAGTGCTTTTTCGATGCTCCTAGCTGTAGTTATCTGAGCTAGCCCGGATTAATGGTGAAGCAGTGCTCAATTTACTCGAAATATGGGAAAATTTGACTCTTTTTTGACCTCTGGTTGACCTCAATATTGACCTGATCAAAAAGATTATCTAATTTTTCGCTAGGTACTCGTCTACGGCCTTACCTCACGCCGTTTATCGCGCTTCTGCGCTACGTTGCGTAGTTTTTGGAGATCTCTGGAGGGCGGTTATCCGCCCCCCCGTCGGTTCGAAGTTGGCTCAGACCCCCGTCGGTGCGAGGGCTTAAGCCTCGCATGGAACGGAATGATTCGTAAGCTAATACAATACAATACAATACCTTCACTGGCCGGGGGCGCCTTCACTGGCAGGAGGGGCGACGTCACTGGCCGAAAAGACGCCGTCCATGGCAGGAGCGCCCTCACTCGCCGGGGGCGCCGTCACTGGCCGGGGGAGCGTCCTTACTCTGGCCGGAGGGGCGCCGTCACTGACCGGAGGGCAGCCAGCTTTGCATGGGCGCCTTGGTTCCAAACAACCAGGTCATGCCCTGAGTGACCGTTTAGGTAATGAGTACGTTACTGGCTTAGGGGCGCACACATTCTGGCGGATACATTTTAAGTGTCTTTTTTTAGGGGGCGCTTCCGGCGCCCTCTCAAAACCCAGAACAGAAGCACTTTTTAGGGGGCGCCTTCGGCGCTAGTTCAAAAGTGTGAGGGGGTCCGGGTCACCCGGACCCCCTCCCCAGTGGCGACGCCCCTGCATGGCCGCGTCCCCCTACAATTTTCGGATCTTAACATTACGCCTATGGGTGTTGCATGGAAAGAGTCGACTTCAGAATGCCTACATCCCCTTACTCTCGGTTCGTGGCGACTCCCCTGCAGGCTATCTGTACCGGAGAGTGCTTTATCGGGCATTACAATTAATACCGTCGTTACATAAGTATGCTATGTTTTCCGCACTGGACATGGGTTTGAACGCAACGATTGGCGGCATGGCTAAACGTGTCTGCTTCCGCACTGCACGCTTCGTTTTTAAGCTCTCCGTGACAAACATACACAATGCACAATGCACACATGACACAACTACAAGCCTTCGAGAATACTCAAAGCACAGCTTAAAGTCCGCCAGGTTTGTTCCAATCATCATTCTCATACATACTGCGGCACTCGTCGGCCGAGGCCTACCTGTGTGTCTGCCGTCTCCCGTGTCACAGTCCTGGACTGAGGTGGTAACACAGTCGGCGCCGCCTCCGTCGTCCTCCTGGGCCAGCTGCCGGCGGTCGTCCTCCACCTGGGTCAGCTGCCGGCGGTCGTCACTGGCGTCAGCTTGACAGGCGGCCGGCGGCGATCTCGCGCGACCCACCACCGTCGCCTCAGGCATCGTCTCGGGCTCCGCCTGCGGCCCCGCCTGTGGATCCGGCCGAGGTATGGCTGGAGGGGACAGCCGCGGCGCCTCCCGGCGCAGCAGGCTGTCGATGGAGAAGCTGGTCGCCTGTGGTGCCTGGGACGCCATCGGGCAGCTCACTGTGTCGGCCGACTCGCCGCAGGGCTCACACCTGAGGGCCGGTGGAGGGCGGCCGTCGCCTCCGACGCACAGGCCCCGCCTCCCGTCGGCCGGCCGGCGGCGATTGGCGGCGCCGCTGGCTCCTCCCGGCATAGCGGCCGTGATGAATTGCCGGTCGTCGGAGCGGGCCGCCGGCGCCCCGCGATGTAATGGCTCATTAACACCCAGCCACGGCGGCGGTTGTGTTTGCGGCAGTGTCGGAAGCGATGCGGCCAATTCGGCGGCGGCGCCAGAGCGGAGGACCAGATGCCGGCAGAGGAAGCGAGTCGGGCGGCTGGTGGCCGCCGGCCCCGGCCAGACGCGGCCGTTTTCCGGAGCCACTGTAGTCTGCAGAGGGGAGGGGGAACGGAGAGGGTGTGGTGCAGACCGCAAACGGGCCAGGGAGGTGTCGGTGCGGACTGGGCTGGCTGCTGGAACGTGATGGACTGGGATTGGAATCAGGAACATAAATCGTCCAGGCAAACGTGACTCCTCGAATGCCTGGCCGGCGAGAGATCAGCAGCAGCCAGCAACATCAGCAGTCTCAGCCTGGCCGGCGAGAGATCAGCAGCAGCCAGCAACATCAGCAGTCTCAGCTTTACGTGTAGGCTTATCAGCCGATGATATGCAATGTCAGAAGCTATCCGAACTGTTACGTGTAGCATGTGTATTGTGTATCCATTGGCTAACAGTCGTGCCCACAATTCACCAGGGTATCGATTTAACGAAGGCAATTAATGCATCTTTTAAAAGGAGGTATTTGCATAGTTAAGCTTATTACCTCAAAACCCGAATATTAATCACTATAGTCTATAGCAGCTCACTATCGCAACTCACTATAGCAGCTCACTTAAGGCATCATTTGTATTGACTGATTTGAAAAAAATATCTGCAGTAGAAAGGTGAACATGCAATCGTCTAACTCTTATTTTAGCCCGCGCTCCGCTGTGATATTCAGACGAAAACTGGGATGGGGAGGGGACAGATTCTACCCCTCTCGTTATGTCCCGAACAAAATAATTGCAGCGAGATGTGCAAGACGGCGATATAAATATCGTAACATAGTCGTACGAGCCTATGGCCAGGGGGGCAGCTGCCCCATTTTTGTTTTCGGATTTTAACATTACGTCTATGGACGTTGCATGGAAAAAATCGACTTCAAAATGCATTTAGCCCCCCAACTTCAAATGAGTTCCTACGCCCCTATATCGTAATGAGGTGCACCTAAAACAAATGCGAAATTGTAAAAATAAGGTCATATGTCAGGTCACGGTCAAGTCAAAGGTCATTGCCGAGGTAGGTATTTGAGTTGATAGGACATACTTACCATTCCAACCCTAAGACTGCGTCCATTATAGCACAAAGTGCTCTCAAAGGTATAATACTCGTACATGTCCCACATACACGAAAGTGAGATTGTAAGCAAAGGTCAAGGTTAGATCACAAAATGTCACTATCGGCAAGAGTTCTACGAAAGTCTTACGGCAAATGATTTAAGTGTTATTTTACACGTATAATTCGATAACGTTAACCATTTTCACAACCTGCCCTCTTATAAGGGCCCTTAGGTGAAGTCCAGGTCAATGTCAGGTCACATAAGGCTAAAATTGGAAATTGATCGATCTAAAGTAAAAGGTATGTTTCTAGGGCAGTTTCGTCTCAGAAATACAATGACGGTATTTACTTGTCTAACTTATCTGTCACCCCACTGCATGGAAGGGGGAGATAATGGGAGGCGAGAATCGAGATCGCACCTTGTTCAGGAAACCTGCAGATAATCAAACCCGAGTGACGAGTCTCAGAAGGTGCAGGACAGGATGGCGATAGTTCCCTGGACCGCAGCTCATCTGACACAAACCTGTCTGCCTGCGAGTCTCAGAAGGTGCAGGAGAGGATGGCGATAGTTCCCTGGACTGCAGCTCATCCGACACAAATATGTCTGCCTGCGAGTCTCAGAAGGTGCAGGAGAGGATGGCGATAGTGACCTGGACCGCAGCTCATCTGACACAGGCCTGTCTGCCTGCGGTAGTTCTGGACAGAAAGTCTCTGGAATGGCCACAACGAAACATTGATAGTTTGCCTTAATGTAGCTGATTCAAACGTGACTTCTTTCAACAGCTATATTGCAGACTTGTAAAATAGTGAGTCAACGGACTCGGCTTGTCCCCGTCTTCACGGTTCGTTGGAAGGGTTCGGAGGTGTCAAGCTACGGTAGATACGCTATTTGAAAGCTGAGCTCACGTGGAATCCAATGATGTATTTTTTCTTCCAAAATCCATCGAGCGCCCTTTTTGTATATCGACATTTTATTCGAAATCGTGCCCCTTTCGTTTGGCCAGGGCTATCGCCTATGGTATGACAAAAATGCAGACCAATACGATGTCTACCGATTCGTCATGCTCTGCACGTCAAGGTCTCATAGAATGCAGAGCCATTAGATGGTTTGGTTGTTTGNACAGCTACTATCTACCAGCAGGTCCCTATAGATTTATACACAGGCTGGTCGAGAATCTAGTAGGACGATGTAGGCAAGCTTAGGCAAGGATTTTCTTATATTTGTGCCTAATTTATGGTTTCGAAGAAAATTTTCTTCGAAAATTGGAAAAATTTGCTCCAAAATAGGCCTATTCTGATTGCAAAGAATCATATAAAACAAAGATCAAAAATTAACAGAAGGGGAGATAAATATCGGTATCGGGAGATGGCTACCGAACTGAGTAGGCATTGCCTACCTTGCCTACATGGGAGAACCCCCAGTTTAAAACAAGTAAAATTCAAATTAAAACAAGTAAAGTTCGAATTTAAAACATCTCAAATTAAATTTAAAACAAAAACAAAATAGACGGACAAGGAGGATGGCGCAGGAGACAGACAAGAAGAAGACGGAGCGCTGATGGAGACGTAAAAGCATGAGACTGGAGAATGGAGACATCTGCGACCTTCGAAGAAATGCTGCGGACTGCACCAGGGCTGTCACAGACCGAACACCGGCTCCGCTACCTCGAGTGCAAGATCGATCCAGCGATGGCCGCCGTTACTCCTCGAACGTGTTTGCGGTCATGTAACCATATCCTAAAGCACTTCTCGGGATGCCTGGGGCTCGAAGACCTGCTTGTGCCTAGTGGGGTGGTGAGTGACGAGTGTGTCATTGTGTGATGGTTCACTGTTATGTTGAATCAGAGTTCCTGTTCTTTTTCTTGTGGCTCACAGAGCTTTGCTCATTTTTTATCTTTTAATTGCATGGGCTTGTGTTTATGAGAACATCCCTGAAATATGTTAATATAATAATACATTAAATGTTTGTTGTACCTCTTTTGCATTCTCAATCCCCATAAATGCACATCCCACCCTTTGTTCAACACATACCAATAAATGCAGATTTCCAATATTCTCCTTCCATTCAGTTTTCACGACGTTTTCACAAGTAGGCAA
Source organism: Semibalanus balanoides (assembly GCA_014673585.1). Classification (NCBI taxonomy): domain Eukaryota; kingdom Metazoa; phylum Arthropoda; class Thecostraca; order Balanomorpha; family Balanidae; genus Semibalanus; species Semibalanus balanoides. The sequence continues at coordinate 24,391 of VOPJ01002418.1, forward strand.
ACTACTGACTTTAATAGGATTTAATCTTTCTGAAATTGAATTTATTAAATTCGATGTATTAAATTGAATTAGTTCAATTGAAAAAGGGTCATGATTCCCTTTAATGTAAGGGAGCCCACATTCGCTATACGGTGATGTCATGTAAGGTCTAGCTGGTTTCAGTATGTATCGCGTGTTTGACAGTAAATCGGAAACTAATTTAACATTCCTTGAAAACGTATCATTGAGAGTTTCAAATTTATGTGTTAATGCAACGATCCATCTAATGTGACGCTGAACTATGCATAGCAGGAACATAGTTATCAAATACATCTCGATTTAGGAAGTGGAAAATTCACAGTAAAACTGGTGAGAAAGAGTGGGAAATATTAAAAACAGGGTGTCGTTTTCCACCCAAATTGTGAATGTGCCATCCTGAGACACTGGCTTTAGGGCGCTCCCTCGGTGCGCAAATGGAACGATCCGTTACTGGTAGACTGACCCGCAATACACCATGAATGCTTGCCTGTACTGGTATACTGTACCGTATCACAGGAAAGAACTGCGGCGCAGCGGCACATCAGGCAGGAAACACATGCGTGCTGTAGATTCTATTGACAAATGGACACTAAAACAATCGAGGTGTGCGCAGTACAGTTATACCATATGTTCTGTCCACTTAATCGACACCACCCGATGACCATGCGCCCGTGGAATATATTCTTCATGAAAACGGCTAAAGCAGTATTTGCAGTGCAGTATTCGAATACACCCTCCATTTCCCTGGGGCGATGTTTGTTTTCGTCTGTCGGAAGCTAGCGTAGAAAGTATTCTTAAAAAGCTTCGGTTAAGCGTTCCTGTTTAGTTCAATGTCAACATTGTCCATCGGTGCTGTCTGTCGGTGTTACACGCAGTGAAATCTAATGAATATATAATATAATTTAAATATAAATAAAATATATAATAATTATTTTCCCACACGGGGCCGGGAAAATAATTATTTGGGACCGAGGTCCGAGCTGAATATTCCGCCAAAGACCGAAGGTCGAGGGCGGAAATTCAAGCACGGACCGAGGTCCAAAAGAATTATTCCGGCCCAAGTGTGGTATGAATTTACCTTATGCCGCTGAAATGGACCAAATGAGCCATTATTTTCACCGATTACTTGGGTTTCAACTCACGGCGAGAAGTGAATAAAGAAAATCATTAAGAGTTTTAATACCAGTCACTTTTTAATTTCATTACACTCTTCATTTCTTTTCTAGCTTGTTCATTAAGTCACTTTTTCACTTCTTATATATATTTTGCACGAGATTTGGGAAAACATTTCGGCCCGGGGCAGAAATGTTTTCCCAGATAAAATAACATTGAGCTGAAATGTTATACCGCCCTCACGTGCTAACGTTAAATGGATATCTCGGCATATGGTAAACTATGCATGCCCTCGCTCCTGATTCCGGGGGCGATAGTAACTGCATTGGATTCCACTACGTGCAGCACAGACAGACAGAGACAGAGACAGAGGTAATGTCGTTGAAGTGGACAGAACATATGGTCTACACTGTACAGGGGCGGATCCAGGGGGCAATCCGGCCATGGTCCCCCTCAAAACGTCTGAAATCAGAGCAAAATTGACACATTTCCTGATGTAAAAGAAACTCTAGGCAACTTTTGCAAAGGAAACTTTGTTCCAATTCAGCTATCAATGCACTGAGATTTCAGAACTTTGTGAGACTTTTGGGACTTTCCTCCCTCAACCACCGGTGGTCCCTTCCGAACTACCGTTCTGGATCCGCCCCTGAGCAGGATAAGCGTCCTGAATACTGGCATTATCTATGACATATACATAAATATTACATACGAGTATGTACGACTCTCCTCTATGGCGATTGAATCCCAATTGAATGATACGTTGGCACACATTGCATATTCTGAATATATTCAATTTATGGTAATAAAGTTGATACTATTATATTCTAGTAATATGTGTTATACAAACCAGTAAGGAACGCCTTACGGCGAAGGACGATCGGGTCAGAATAAATCGCGTCAATTATTCACCCTGTTCCCACGAGGTCATCGTTCTTGTTGCAAAGATGCTTTCTTAATTATTTTCGCTATGTGTGCCTATATGTCGGTCGCAAATAGATCCAACTAAATCGATACTTGAATAAATAGGTTTTGCAGCGTTATTTTACATTTACATTATAAGCTTATGTTTGTAGGCAAAAAATTCACTTTTGGGTGGGTTTAGATGGATTTGATTGTATGTTTTACAGCTGCCATATTTTATCGGTCTGGCACCCTTGGTTTTGAAGCTACGGCGGCTGTAATGAAGGGAACTGTTTATAGAATCCGTCCAGTTAAAATATACAGGCAGATTTTAACAGCGGAAAATTACTGCATTAAACCTAATTTTTGCATGCATTTAGAAGTTACATTTGGTCTACAGATCTGGTGTTTGTTTTCATCCTTCACATCCCATAGGTGTCTGAGCACTGATTTAAATTGTGAAGACGTTCATACAACTATGGAATTTGGTTGATTAGCCATAAACTCTTTGCACGTACCACGCGCCGCTGCATCGAGACCACCATAGTGCATGACGCCGGGCGGATCGTTTCTCTACGCATCTGTGTTTGCCCTGTCTTTGCGATTTTGGTTGCGAGAATATAGGTCCGGATATTGCAACGATGTTTTTGTAAGTAATTTTCTCGACGAACATGGGGGTGCACGTGCGGCACGTGCAGTGTGACCAGAGTTTGATCTGTGCAAACTTGCCAGTGGTGTGGTGTCTGCCTCACACAAATTTAGCTTTATAGGTCCGCCGTTCTTCAGCTACAGCAGGATTAATACTTGCTGAACCCTGACGCGCAGCGAGTCGTGTTACACGCGCCATGCTGATCCCTTACGTGAGCAAGCAAAAATGGTCAATAACCATAATTTGTCATTGGCATGGGGGCTATCAGATGGCGAAGACCGCTAAATCACCTCGGATGCGGGGTTCAAAAGGATATAAGTTCTGACCAGCGTCGCGGTTCGGGCCGGGCCGTGCGGGCCGGGCCGTGTCCGGGTCGGACGCTAGTGGAAAATATGGTTTCATGGGACTCGCTCGCGCTTCGGCACTCGTCGGTAACTAGCCTGAGCCATGATGACTATAAGTGCCCTAACGGCGCTGAGTCAGGCTCATCGAGACCGCTCTGCCAAGCGCTCGCTGCGTCAGTTTATACAATTCATTCCATTATTCTTAGAGGATACCGTAAGACGCCTTATGGCGAAGACGAGCGAGTCCGAATCAAATCGCGTAAATTATTCACCGTCCAACGGAGGTTCAGTCCTATTGCAAAGCATGCATTTAATTATTTTTGCTATGTGTTGTGGGCCGTTCGAAATTAGATTCCGAACTAAATGATACTCTTGAACTAATAGGTTTTGAGCTTTATTTTAAAATTTTGCAATTATAGCTTCTGTTTTAGGCCAAAAATTTATTTTGGGAGTGGGGTATTTAGATGGATTCTTGATTGCGCTTTACAGCTGCATCATTTTTATTCGTCTAGCACCCTTGGTTTTGAAGCTACGGCTGTGTAGATGAAGGAAATGTTATAGAATCGTCAATAAATATTTTTACAGACTGATTTTAACAGCGAATAATGCATTATACCTCATTTCTGCATGCATTTTAGAGACGTACATTGGTCTACAGATTGGTGTTTGTTTCATCGTTCACGTCCCATCAGTGCTGAGCACTGATTTTAAATTGTGAAGATTGTCATAAAGCTATTGATTTGCGTTGTATTAGCCAGAAATTGCACGTACCACGCCGCCGCTGATCGAACACTAGTACATATCTGCCGGGCGTGATCGTTTCTCTACGCATCTGTGTGGACCCGTGTCTTTTGCGATTTTTGGTTGCCAGGATATAGGTCCGGTATTAACGATGTATTGCAGGTAATTTTTCGTGGACGGGAACAGGGGTGTCACGTGCGCAGTGTGACCCAGAGGTTGACCTGTGCAACATTGCCAGTGGTGTGGTCTCCAGCCTCACACCAAATTTTTGCTTTATAGGTCCGCCGTTTCTCAGCTACAGCAGGATAATACTTTCTGGCACCCCTGACGCGGCACGTGTCACGCGCCATGCTGAACCCCTCAAAATTGATAAAAACATGTAAATAATATAAATGTATTGCATGGGGCTATCATTATGGCGCAAGACCGCTGTTGTCAATTCGGATGCGGGTTCAAAAGATTATAAAGCTTCTGACCAGCGTCGCGTCTGGCCGTGCCCGGCCGGGCCCGCCGGGTGCGGCGCATATATGTGAGGAAAAAGTCCGATAGTCCAATGCAGTATCGCTCCGCGCTTTCGCGTCGCTTCGTAAATAATGCTTTATATGCTTGGGCATCTCTTAGCATTTGCGAAATTAATCTGAACACTGATTTATATTTAGACATAATTTGGTTTGTTTTGGGCTTAACTGCATAATTTGAACCTCTCGTTCTTGTATAAAAAAAAAACTTTGAATGCTGGTAGGTATTTTATATTGAGGGGAGAGTGTTGCTAGACGGCCATTAGATGTAACCCCTCTCTATACAAGAAACTACCGACACTAAGAACTGGAAAACAGTGTCTTGCGGTTCCTCTCCCGGCCAGAATACCCTAATGACAGACTGGTGTGTTTTGACTCTATAGTTTTTAAATAATTTCCATATCCAAAAATGTACACTCCTTTGCATCTCTTTCCATTGTCATTGAAAAGAGCTTACTCATATGTGGTTGAAGGTAATAAGTTTATATTGACAGCCAAAGTTCCTACTATGTCACTAGCAGTTGTAGTTAGTTCGTACAAAACGGTTGAAAATTTTAAATATGACCTCTGAGAAATGTCTGGATGAACTCCAATGGACCTGGATGGGGCAAGACGGCCAGCACAGCTGTTCAGGTGGCCGTGTTGCCCCATCAAAGCTATTTAGAACGGGTGAGAGCTGCGGTGAGCTCCGCCCTATGTGATGGTTCACCGGAAAAATATACATGGTCACATTCAGTCAACTGGCTGTTGCAATGCATCTAAAATATGTTTCTCTTTTCATAGAAGTAACATTTTGTGGTGAAATAATTACAAACAACTCATTAGTTCACCACAACCCATTTTTCGATCTGCTCTACGAATCTGCTGTCACCTATCTTAGTTCAAAACCCCATGCTGTTAAAAGTGAACTATTCGCTTCAACGGCCAGTACTCGCAAAAACCTTCTTGGTAACGAATGTTAAATTACGGACTTGTCTCGTATTGTTTATTTTTAAGGAAATCGTATGGAAAGCATATCTGTATATTGTGATAATACCTATGGCTTAATCCATTGAATAATAAAGTAACTCCAATTTAGCAGTTAACTTGGGCACGCTGCGACGGGCTGTGTGGTTGCAACTATCAATTTGTGAAAATTGGGTCCATTTGCTTTCAACATTATGTGCTTTGTTTATGTTTTGTCTCTGGCTGTTAACAACACCATGCTGTAGCATATCATGAAAAATAATATTCAAACAATATACAAACAATGAAAAATAGCATTTAATTCGGAAGTTCACTTGGGCAACGGTGGCCTATTTAGCATCGGCGATTTGTTTCAAGGACATTGTCCAACGTTGAACAGACTTGAATGAAAAAGCGCCAGATATATCGCGCTTCAAATAGTGAAGGGAAAACACCAATCATGAACTCTCCGAAAGAAGTAATATGTACATATACTACCTCATTTTTGTTTTTGCAAAACTTCTAACTTTGAACTAGGGAATAACTTTATATCATTCTTAAATTTATATCACATCATTTTTATACCATAGTGCCTAACGGTATCCTAAGAAATTGCTGCTAAAAAATAAAAAGGTCTTTATTCGCCGTACGGGAGCTTTTCTCACCTTCACCCTACAGTTCCTCACAGACCCTTTTCCCCTGTTAATTTATAAACCAAGCACAATAGAGCAATGCCGTGAGAACCAGCATTTTGCCCGTCATGTGAGATATTTAGCGGTAGTCAGTTTTTAGGTTTCAGGTCAACGGGTGACCTCAACGGTGGATCCAGGGGGGCCAACGGGGCCATGCCCCCCCTCCCCCCAAGATCGATCAAGGGGGGTCCAAACTATGAAAAATACTCCCAAACTACCCCCCCCCCCAAACGGGTGAAAAATAACAATTTATCGTAAAAATTGTCATTGCAGCAGTCAAAATTCAGCTATCCACAGCAAAAAATGCAAAATTTCGCGCCGCTTCGCGGCATGACACAAGTTTACCAATTGTTAATACAAATTGTTGTAAAATTGCCTTTGCAGCAGTCAAAATTAAGCTATTCACAGCCAAAAGTGGAAAATTTCGTTATGCTTTCCGTCATGACACAAGGTTCCCAAGTGCTTAATAAATTTGGAGAATGGGAAAATGAATTACATTACATTTATTGCAGAGGCTCTTATTGGCGGTAATTGCTGGCACCAGGGCCCACTCCCTACATAAACTATAAACTTGCAAGCGGGATACATCTTTAGCTAGTCTGCTGAATTGCGATTTGCGAAAAAGGTGACGCAAACACAAAGACGTGGACGTTGGCACCCGGAAGCTGCTCCAATGGTGCCCAGCTTGCTGGACCGAAGAGCTAACAGAAGGACCAGGCCAGGACCATCAGTCCCGAAGTCATCTCTACCCCAGCTCCTCCAGATCCGCAGGGACCATTTATGTGCGGAAAAGTCGTTCTGCCTCTTGCTGTTTTCAAACCATTTGCACTGTTACCAGTTGTTTGTTACAGTTTGATACATATGTATACAGTTATTATTATCATATGTACCATTGAGCGCTGACTGCCACCGGCCATCGTGATTAACTATCCGAAGAATATGCATATGAAAAACTACCTGTATTTAACTATTTTTGATCATACCGAGATGTGCAACCAGGAACAGGGGCTACCTGAGGCTTGGCGCCACTCACGGTCTGGTTTCAGTATTAAAAAACATTCCACGACCTAAAATTTATTTTTTTAAGCCGCTTCGCGGCGTCACATCAGTGTCCATATCGTCATAACGAATCTGTCGCTATCGTCTTCGTTTCGTTGTAACGATGAATTGAATTAATGACATGTTTAGCTTTTTATTCTTTATAAGGCCCATCACCTATTGTTCTGGGTTTTATCAGGCAAATCCGTAAAAAAACGTGTCTCTAAGTAAGTACCTACCTAGTATACATGAAAATCCATATTACAATAATTGTTGCAACGGATTGAATAAAAGCACAAAAATCAGGAGATATTTTTCGTCAATTTAGCCGATCTCCGACTTAAAAAATATCGGCTTCGCTCCTCGGTACAGTTGACAATTGACATAGTTTTACTCAGTGTAGGGCAATGTCGGAACAACAAAAACTACAAGCTGATATTTTGCGATATCCCAAAAAAGTCGAAAAAATAAAAATAAAATCAATAAAATCATTAGAAGCTCTGAGGCTGCAAAATAAAGTGGCCCTAATCCGGGAAGAAATTCGAAATTGGGGGTAGGTAAGGTTCGCTCAAAACGGTTTGACCCCCCCCAGACTGCCGGCTGGATCCGCCCTTGGGTGACCTTCCAGGTCAAGTGAATGACCTGGACTGGTGAACATCCAGAATAGCGATTTTGCGCTGTCAGAAAACTTCAAAATTATAAATTTATATATGTAAATAAAAGGCATGTTCCAAAAACAGTTTTGTCTCAGACCAGAGACTATCATGGGTGCCCGAACCCCAAGTCAACCCAGCTGAAACCCATGAACACCAAGCCCAGACCCAGACCAGACCATTCATTCATAATATTGATACCCATGCCCAATGGGGGCCCATTCAAGATAGGCAATAATTATTTCACAAAATTTCGAAACCATTCCCTAGCAGTTGACTTTCATAATATGAACGGAGATAATTTAGGCACCTGTGTGTTGCTGCTGATTTGAACCTTATCGAACACTTTGCGGTCAACATTATCCACTATTGGATCGACCTAGGATCAGACATGGTTTAAGAACAATTTCTTACTGACCTATACCTTACCACTATTTATTGTTTGTCATATAATTCCAAGTCTATGTTAAGTGTCCTAAATCATATAAAAAACATATTTACCTGGTTTAACATCTGGTTCTTAAGTAAAAAATAACTCTTAGCGACATTATTCCAAAATTGCCATACCCATGCCCGCCCAGTACCCATGGACAAAGTCAGAAAAATGCCATACCCAACCCAGGACATCGGAAGAATTGAGTGGGCACCCATGGGTGCACCCAGCCCATGATAGTCCCTGTCTCAGACATACAGAAAGGGTATTTATTTAATCATATCTGGCAAAAAATCAAAAAAGTGATTAAAAAATGACGTCCTAAGTTTCTTACACTTAGGGAGTAAAAAATCACTCACTCGGTCAAAAATAGAGATATTTCTTTGCAATTTGGTTTGGGTATTGTCCATGATCAGTTCTCTCCCATATTTTATCGTTGTTTAACATCTTTGAACATTTCAATTTTGAAAAGAGTAAAAAATGAAATTTGGGGTTAAAACCATTTTTGTATAAACCCGAGACTAGAATTCAAACGAAAGTGTGTTTTACATCTGGCCATTTTCGGTTAAGAAAAATTCTGCAAAACTATTTTCTTCGATTTTTCAACCATTCGTCGTTTTTCCACCAGCATGACGTCACTAAAACGTCATTATCTTCCAAACGACTAAACTAATTGTAACCAAATTTTGACAGCATACGTATCATTGTTGTAAACTTAGTTACTGACAATTGCAGTAAGATGAACCGCATGCGTAAAACGTTATTCAAGAAAAATATCAGGGGGCCTGTCAGCCCCCCCCCCCCATAGAGCGAGCTTGGACATAATCAAAACTTTGGCAGCGCATATAGCATTGAAAAATATATAAATTCCAGTCCCAGGTAGTGGTACCTATCGTCAGCAAAAAGTTAGATAAAATACAAAACAAATCTGAATAAAAGGAGGTAGGCACAAATTCAGTGGCGGCGCCACCATAGGGGCAGGGGTGGCAGACTGCCACCCCTGCCGTGACACAGG
>VOPJ01002419.1:0-28970 GCA_014673585.1 Semibalanus balanoides
CACGAAGTGATCGGACGCTTCCCGGACGAAAACGTTGAGGGTTATCAGGCGAAACTGATAACCCTCAACGTTTTCCCCCAAAAATAACTCACGTATTAATTAGCCGATCGCAATGAATCTTTCAGGTCTTTAGTTATGAGCAAATTGACGCATACTCTATAAGTTTCGAACTTCAAACTAGCATGACCTGTGACCTATGATCTATTTTGCAAGGTCATGTCAGGCGAAACTGGCGTCCCGTAGTATCGATCCTTGTTACGTGTGCAGTTTCCGAGTGTTTGTTGTTCAGAAACATATGAAAAAGTGTTTCCAGGTGACAGTTGCGGATTTCGCTGAGATTGTGACCTCGACTGACCAACCCGCTACTACCAGCTACTTCGGTTGACCATGAGGTCAACCGAAGTAGCTGACCTCCAATGACCTCAGATGTTTGTATAGCTTCTCTCCGTTTTGAGGACAGCTTGTGACGCTGATTTCAAATCTGGAATCCATTTTACATCATTATATGCTCAACTGGAGTTATGCACTTCTACAGGTCAACCAAAGCCGCTGACCTCAGATGACCTGACGTGATTTTTGTTTTGTTTTTTTCATTTTAAGGCGTTAACGTCAAATGTGGTACGTTTTCAACATCGTAAGATATTTTTTCATCACTATGGCTTTGGGCGAGGTTTAAGAGCAGCGCGCGCTGATACATATGAGCTATGTTGTCTTGGCTATCGTAAAATGATCATGGCTGAAAGTCGCATCGAATGATTATTTCTCATAATGTTCTTACACTTAGCTAGGGGGCTTTTTCGCTTATACCTATTGCCGGCAAGGCTACAAGTAATGGTGTCCGGATTCGAGCAGTTTCCATGGCGTTAGAGGTTTATCCTACGCTTCCATTTTGGATTAGACACATCATATTACACGCAACACTTTTATTACACACAACATGAAGAGACGATCACAAATAGTTATCACACATTGCATGTGCAAATTAATGAATGACGTGCCTAGTACTTGGGGGCAGACCTGTAGGGGGCAGGCTTGTAGGGAGCCGGGGCGGACTTGTAGGACGGTGCAGGGTGATTCTCGGGGTACTGGGCCTCTCCCTCGTAGGTGACCTCGGCGTTGAACCCGTTGTTGTGGTCGGCGACGTACTTGACGGTCTGGATGCGGCCATCGGGCAGAGCCACCGTGTAGGAGCCCTCGGCGTTGTGGCCATCGCTCTTCTCGCTCTGGGCAAAAGTTTGGTCCGAGTAGTGATCGTTGACGGCGTAGTCGAAGGCGTACGGCCTGGCCTCCTCCTTGTACTGGGGCCTCCGTAAGGGGCCGACTTGTAGGGGGCGCGGGGCTGGGCGGTACAGCCGCCGGGTGTCTGGGGCCGGGGCACCGGCGGCAACGGCCAGAACGGCGGCAACAATGAACAGCTGAAAACAGACAGATATTGTTATGACATGCTGTTGCATGTCACAGTGTGTTCTCAAACCTCCACATATTTTACTATAAACCAAATGAGATGGAAAGGCTATTGATGAAGCATCTAGACATGAAATTGGCCAATTACCAATGACAGCTGTATTGTAAAGCTAGACAAACGTAAAAACAAAAAATCCAAAGAATAAGAAACTAAAACATAAATATACCCAAGATATATTGGACAAAGTGGAACAACGAACAAAAACCAAGACTTGATAAAGAGTTCTTTTGTCCTAATCTTTATCTTGTCGGCAATCGCCGGTCATTTTTAACTGCTTTCGCCTGCTTCTCATTACTTAAGTATAATTTCATTTTATGAAGGGTTATATTCCTTCCCAGAAGCACAGCGAGTTAGATAGACTGCTCACCTTCATGCCTGGAGTTGTTCCGGTTGTAGTGTCAGCACAACTGATGCCAGTGAAGAGGGAGAAGGCGGCTGTATAAGCTCAGCTCAGACCACCTGTCATTAGGCCCGAGGGTCGCATCGATGGTACGGCGTCAAGGATAAAACAAAACATATCGAACTCACAGGGGCTGTTTCTGTTTACCGCCTTTGGGTAAGCTGTAAATGAAGACAAAAACATATTTTAATTGAAACCCCGAAATCAGCTAGCTGCCTGACATAAAGACATAAAGACATAAATTGTCAGTACAACGAAGGGCCTCATGGGCCCGTCCTTGGTTGTACGATAAACACTACACATGGACGTCAACAGCACACAATCACGCACGACCCTCCACATACATTGCCTCGCAGGGCACCATATCATGTAGTATACACTTACCATTTATCACTTACAGAATTTAACATACAGTACATATACAATACATCGTTAACACTACATCGTCCTGCGCACACGATTCTCAGAATTTAGCCACCAGCATTCACTAGACATATTAAATTCATACAAATGTTGTATATGCACTTGTCCCACACAAACCTGATCGACCTTCTCAAAATAATCCCCTTTTCTGTAAGCATCCTATTTTATGAATTATGTTCTTATGTATGTTCACATATGTGTAACACTAAAACTAAAACTAATCCCAGGAATATTTAGAAACAAACCTCTTCCCGAAAAATATTTGTCAAGTCCATTTTTGAAAGAAACTTGTGTGTCTGCACTGACTAAATCCCCTGGTAAATTGTTCCAATGGCTCACAGCCCTTCTGCTGAAAAACGACTGTCTTATTCGAGTCCTGCTTAATGCTTTGTTTAACAATAAGTTTTTACTGATGATGTCGCCCTCTTTTCGCCCTATGAAAATAAAGCATTTTTTAAAAATAACCAATCTCTTGACCTTTTGCAATCTTAAAATATTCAATGAGATCCCCCCTTAATCTTCTGTATTTAAGTGAGAACATTTTTAATGTTTTAAGCCTATCCTCATATTCTAAATTACTAATACCATTTACCTGGCGGACAACAAGCGATTCATGTGCTGTGAATGAGCCCGGGAGTTCCGCCATAAGACAAGTCAGCTTCCAACTCAAATAACGAATTTCAAAGCCGCGGAGGCGAGACTTGTGTAGCATAATTATTGCAGCAGAGTTACACAGCGTTGGCCGTACAAAACTGACGGACATCTTGGTCACGCGAACACAATCCGAGAGTTGTGGAGAGATCTATACGCGTGCACTCGTGCAGCACTGGCTGATTACGGATTACCGTTTGAACCCTGCAAATGCAACGTGAGAAAAGACCAAAAGGCCGTTTATTCACATCGGGAATGGCTTCCAGCAGACCTACTCTAATCATAATGCAGGAAACGTTGCAATACATAGGTTGAAGGCTGCTCCAGACTGCATCATGATAGCAAACTAATGAATAAACTGTCATTATAAGTGGGATTTCAAATAAAGGTATTTGTCGTCAATAACTATTCAATGTAGTGACACGCGTGATGGCGGAAGTGCGACAAGTGTGTACGTGTCAGTGCCGGACAGCTTTTATATTGTGGAATTATTGTGAAAATATGCATCGTGCGGGACGTCTCATACGACCGGACAAGCCGGGACGCCTCCTAGAACGCTCAGTTTGAAACCAATCATGGCCGGTATTCACTTGCAACAATCAGTCAAAACTTTATTATCGGAGCCATTTTTGTCCCGGTCACTACTGTATCGTCAACAATCACGTCAAAACCTTTTCGGCCATTTTTGTCTCTTGTCACTATTGATGTGATTAATGGTCATCAAACGCAATTTTCCCCCATTTTCGATTTTTCCCAAGAGACCGCCACAGACCTCGAGATATTACAGTTAGGAACAATCGTGAATAATAGAAAATGTTCTTGAAAAATGGTATTGTCGAGGTGTCCTGAATTTCTACATAATGTCAATAGCTAAGGTTCCATGAGTCAAAGGTCAAATAGGCTGCTTTGAGCAAAAATAAATCGTCAATAACTGCAAAATATTTGAAAGCCATCGTGTTCGTCTCACAAAGGCGCTTCGTACTGCACCTTATATTGAGATATATCCTATATATAACTATGACGATCCAGTTAGGCTAAATTCGAAATCTGACCTCAGGTTAAGGTTATTCAACGTCAAATGGTGAACCAGCTACTACCTATGTGCACATTACACATGCCGGAAGCGTCTCGATGAAGAGAAGACAATGTGTCGATCTCATGCCTCTATCTTTATTCTAGCCAGACTTATTGGCGAAACCGTGTTTCAGATGATCTCAGCTGACCTTATAGGGACTGCTGAACAAAAATCGATCCTTGGTCAACAATTGGCGTGATTACATAGCACTAAACAAAATTGAACTAACTTTACACTGTCGGAGACCTTTTAGTTTTTTTTAGTGGAATTTACCTAGCATTAACAATTGGTCAAGTCCATTTTAAATTTTAAAACACTTTGTAGAGAACGATAATTTACAGAGAAACTCTTTCCTATGATACGTTAACTACTTGTTTACCAGGCCTGCAAGTAAAATATCACGTGATAAATGTAAGTCAATGACTGTTGGAAAAATGATGCTCCTGGATGTTGGTTGTTTCACACTCATGTAACATGTTTCTCCAGAATATGCCTGAATGTCTCGACTACGGCAACATTATGCACTAGTTTTACAGCTTTGTCGATTGCCGTTTGGCTGCCAAATTTTCTGGTAACTGGGTTCCCGCATCTGTCTGTTATCTACCTTTGGATGTCTCTCCTATTCTGATTGGTTGTTGTTTTACATTTTGACCAATCAGCTGCGGGCTGCTCTCAGCGCACTGAGTGATGCCAAAGACAGAACCGGCGCTGTGGCGCACTGTTAATAAATTCATTGGAGATGTTTGTCCATGGGAGATCTTATTTTTTGAGTCGCTGTGTTATACGTGTAAGCTGCATTTATATTTTGTATATGAAAAACGTCAGGTCATAAAAAAGTAACTAGTAAGTGGCATTACACTTTAAAGTGACGAATGTTATGGATTTGATCTGTATCACAAGGTTGGGTTTTTATTTCAAACAAAATAATGTTTTCTGTCGTCATAATAACCCTACACCCTGATAGCATAAGTTTTTGATAGCATAAGTTGTGTCTGTGGTAACAGTTAAAATCCATGCCTTCCTTGAGTACAGGATGATCTATTAAATGTTTCAGTGTTTGAAAAACAGACTTAATTTAATTGACGCAAGCCAGAACCCGCGTACTGCATGGGTTCGCGCCGGACACAATCTGTAGGGGGTTGATTTCCTCGTCAGATCTAAAAAACTACGTTATGTAGCAGCCAGCAGAAAACTTCATTAAATAGCTCGAGACAATCTCTATCGAAAGGATATGATCTTTGCTTATGTCAGGTCAAATTTGAGGTCACCAGAGGTCATTAAAGGTCACCTTTTTTCAGTTTAACGACTTCGCTCCAGAAACCCCAAAATATCTCAGAAACTATGATAGCTAGGAACAAACTGTCTACAGCAATCGAGAGCTATTGAAAAACAAACAATTACGATCATTTTCTCAGATTTTAGATAAGTTCAATAGTTAAGGCCTTCATCAAACGTCAAAAGACAATGTTTTGCAAAGCTGTTTTTCGTAAATATAATTTCCCTAACAAACGATAGGGAGTAAATTTTGACCTCATCGTGTTGCTCGTCAAGCACTCCGAAATATAATAGGTGTACCGTTTAGGTCAGCTGATTATTTGACTGATTTGTTCATTGGATTAACAACCGCGCACTTTAAGGGGGTAACTTTTTGTGCCCCTCCCACATATTTTTCGGAATATATCGCAACGAAGTGGCGCAGAGCGGAAGTATTGACGACATTTAGACAACACGAATAGGGGACGTTTGACGTAACAGGGCGAAATCGTCGTCCATTTTGAGTTATATTAATTTGAAAATTCCAAATTGGCGTACAGAATTCGAGGTCGGCGAAGCGATATCTTTGGAACAAACAAGTCTGATTTCTGGAAGACTCAAAACGCCATTTTTGGTAGCAATATCAATGTCCATTCCCAACAGACTTCAACCACATTGCTGTCGGCCTGTGACGGTACAGAGGTCAAATCCCTAAAATTGGTGACATTTGGCACGATTTGACTTCGTGAACACTCGTTTACATTTAAGATATTGACCTAAGGTCACCAAATTTCAAGAGAATGTTGTCATCATAGCACCCACCTATCCTGTGAGTTGGAACGTTCTTAGTTTCTTACTTTCTGAGATCTTACGGGGGGTACTAAAGTGCCCCCTCTCCAGGGCGTGTTAGTGGCATACCCTCTCCAATGCGGGCGCGTGTTAAACCAAAGTGATAAAGTTGTATGCGGCACGTTTAGACCAGCCAAACGAATGGTTTAAGACTCCGTCCCCAATAGGATCGAAATCACCATAGTAACTTCAGGACCAGAGATAACCCTGTATCAACAAATTTTGAGAAAAGTGAGAGATGAGGGTTGTAATTTGGTATATCAATATTTATCGAAATATTAGCGGAATGCCCCAGCTAGGCAAACTGAAAAAATCGAAAGCCATTCAAAAATGCAATCACCAACATTTCACCAGATTTTAGATAGGTCTATACTCCCTAGTTTAGGATCAAGCGGTCATCAAAGGTCAAAAGACTATATTTTGCACAAATGTTTTTCGTGAATAGAATTTCACCTAGCAAAGATGGGGAAATAAATTTGACCTCATCGTGTTTGTCTCCTCAAAGCACGTTTAAGCATATTAATGGTGACCTGACTCTAGAGGTCATTAAAGTCCAAAATGCTAATTTTGACAAAAAATATGCTCGCGAATAACTTATTGCCTAACGAAGATAACGCAATAATGTTGACGCCATCGTGTTTGTCTCGTCAAGGCAATTTGAAATATGTCAAATTTGAACATGTTAGGTCAACTAAAAAAAATGACCTCAGGTCAAGGTCAAGTGTTGACCCAAGTAGGTCATGTTGCATATCAGGAGGTGTATCTTGACGAGACAAATACATTGGTGAAAGTTGCACTTCTCTATCTTCATTATGTTTATAGTTATTGACGAAAAGGTGTTGGTGACCTCGGATGACCTCAGATGACCCTGTAAGGGTCCCCGCGCAAATCCTGGAATATGGAATCATACATAATAATCCAATTAGCAAGTCCAGAAGGAAATGGACTGAAATCGTCGAAAAAAAAACATTTTAAATATTCCCATTGACTTATAATGGGGGAGGTCCACACAATTGACCGACCATCAGTCACCCGATATAAAAAAATCCGAGACACACATTTGTAAGATGCTGATTGACTTGATGGAATCCTAAAATGTTTGATACCGATCGTTAGAAACTGTGGTCCATTGGGGCACGACCGCAAAAACTGTTTTTGTAGGTGGGGTCACTTGCCTGACTGTGACCTGACCTAACCGATAACGTCGAAACTGAGTTTTCGCAAATATGCGAAGGACCAACTGGCAATGTAGTTATGCCAAATTTGCGGCGCTACCGCCGCCGTTGTTCCTTACTTGAAAAAAACAGGAGGGGTTGTTCAAAACACCCCCATGGGGCGCGGGTTAATCGAAGCTCTAGCTCATTGGGCACGAAACGTGAAGGAGGTCGTTATATCAAACCTCCCGGACACGATCAAGCAGTGATTCGGAGCACTGCACGGGCAAAGACTGGGCGCGCCAACTGTAAAACTTTGCCTCTGCAGCTACCGTGAAATGATTTGGGCTAGAAGTCGCCTCGAATAATTTATTTCGCATTTTGTATCAACACCATGCTAGGTGGGTTTTTCGTCTATACCCATTGCTGGCAAGACTACAAATAAAGGTGCCCGGAGTCAGAAATATTCCATTGCGCTAGAGGTTGTATCCTACGCTTTCATTTTAAAATAAGACACATCATGTTATACATAAGACTTTTATTACACACAACACGAAGAAACATCAGATACTAATATCTACACATGCACATGTGGGTCATTTAATGAATGACGTGCTTAAGTACTTGGGGCAGGCTGTAGGCGGGCACTTGTAGGGACCGGGGCAGACTTGTTAGGACGGAGCACGGGTGTCCTGCGGGGTACTGGGCGCCTCACCTTCGTGGTGCCCGCGTTGAATCCACCATAGTGGTACGGCGGTGTACTGACGGCCTGGATGCCGCCGTCAGGCAAGAGCCAGCCGTGTAGAGCCTCGCGGTGTGGCCGTCGCTCTTCTCATTCTGGGCAAAGTTGGCTTCCCGAGTAATGGTCTTGACGGCGTAGTCGAAGGCGTACGCCCTGGCCTCCTCCTTGTACTGGGCTCGGGTGGTAAGGGCGGCCGGCTTGTAGGGGGGCCGGGGCTGGGCGGTAAGCCCGCCGGGCTGCTGGGGGCCGGGCACGGCGAACAACGGCCAGAAACGGCGGCAACACATGAACAGCTGAAAACAGACATATAGTGTTATGACATGCAGTTGCATCACCATGTGTTCTCAAACCTTAACATCTGTTAATTGAAACCAATTGAGACGAAAAGACAATTTATTGATCGAACAACAAAACATGATTTTTAAAATAACCAATGCCAGTTAACAATTGTATTGTAAAACTAGTCAAAAAGGTAAAGGGAAATGATACCAATAATTGCAGGGGTTAGATACCAAAGGAAAACATATCCATGATACTAAATTGGATGAAGTGAAACAGCGAGCAAAAACCAAAGACAAGCTGATAAGTTCCTCTGACCTAATCTTGTCTTAAATTGTCGACCGTTTTTAACTGCCTTCGCTCCCTTCTAATTAATAAGTAAATTTCGTTTTTATGAAGGGTTTGATTCCTCCCCAGAAGCACAGCGAGTTCGAGAGTCTGCTCACCTTCATGTTTGGAGTTGTTCCGGTTGTAGTGTCAGCACAACTGATGCCAGTGAAAAGTGAGAGGCGGCTTATATAGCTTAGCTCAGACCACATGTCATTAGGCCCGAGGGTCGCATCGATAGTACGGCGTCAAGGATAAAACGAAACACATCGAACTCACAGGTGCTGTTCCTGTTTATCGCCTTTGGTTATTCCGCGCGGCGCTGGGGTCTTCAGCCGAACGCGTGGTGCTCGGGGGATAAATTTTACCCCTACTCGTATCTTCCGTACCAATGACCACAGCATTGATACGCACAAGGCAGCGATCGAATTCTATCAATGAAACGAATGTAATGCATATCCAAAAATATCAAAACAAGGTCACTTGTAAGGTCACTGTCAGGTCAGAGGCAACAATTGATACATTTTGGTTTTTGGGCCATACCTTCCATTCAAAGCCTTAGATTGACACTGTTTTCTTACAAAGCGTGTTCAAAGGTATACTGCATCTCCCACGTTGAGTACAAGTGCAATTGTAAGCAAACGTCAAGGTCAATATTAGGTCACAAAAGGTCACTGTTTGCAAGATGTCTACTAAAATCATGCGACACAAGTTTCAGGGGTTATTTTCCACGTTTAATTTGAAAGTTGTAGTCATTTTCACAAACTGACATTACCAAAGTTCAAGGTCAGGTCATTTTTTTTTTAATGGATTAATATAAATTACTATGACATGTTTCTAAGCCAGATTTGTTAAAAAATACAGCGATGACATTTATTGTTTGTATCTGTTCCATAGAAGCCAAACAACGTAAATTTTAAATGACGTCACAGTTACTTTTACTTAGGAAATAATTTATCAGTAAAAAAAAGGTATTGCTTTTAAGTTTGGTTCATGTATTGTCCATACTTATTTTTCTCACATATATCCGTTTTCAATATCTTCAAAATGTTATATCTGTTGCTTTTTTGGAAAATTCTTTTCTAATCTGCTTATGGGTTCAAAACTTAATACTTTAACCGCTGCGGCGGTAGGGGTCTCCCAGCCAACGCGCGGCGTAGGGGTAATATTACCCCCTCTATCTTCCGAACCAATGACCGCAGCGAGACGCGCAAGGCGGCGACGAAAGCTCTGCTAATGAAAACGAATGAATGCTACCGATTTTTTCAAATTGAGGTCAAATGTTCAAGGTCCGCGTCAGGTCATATGAAAGTTCAGTTAATTGAGTTTAATGGCCTCATATTTCAATTTAATATCCTTTCATTAAGACCTGTCGATGCCAATAAATGCTCTCAAAAGGTGTATTAACATCCCTGCATTAAGTAAAATATGAGTTTGCATGCAAAGGTAAGGTCAGGTCAGTCAACAAAAGGTCCACTGTCACGAAGCAGGTCAAAGAAAGTATTGTGACACATGTTTTAGGTTTTTTTTGCACGTAAAAAATCGATAGCAATAGCCATTTTACAACTTGACCTCCATAAAAAGGTCCAAAATTAGGTCATCTAAGTCAAGAACAGGAAACTGACTAATATGAATAAACAATGCATGGTTTCTAAGGTCAGTTTTTGTCTCATACACAAAAATGACATTTATTATATCTGTCTCCAGGTAAAAAAAAATTGAAAAAAATGTACGTCATTACCTACTATGCTTGGAAAGCCAATCAGTCCACTGAAAAAAGAAGATATTATTTCAATCAGTTTGGGTTTTATTACACTTGATTCTCTTACATATAATTCCCGGTTTTTTTTGAATACCTTGAGAACGAAAAATTGGGGGACCAATTTCAGAAAAAAAAAATATTTTTTTTTAGAGAGAAACCCAAAAGTTTTGAAATCCGAAATTGCCATTTTGTAGAGAATTAAATTTCCTTTCTCAATGACATTTTGCGTTTGCAATTTGCCCTAAAAGTTTTGTTTTCTACGATGCAAGTCAAACAGTAATCGTTAATTTAAACCAAAATGGCATGACATGACGCCATCAAAACGTCATTATTCCCCAAAGTTTTTGAACAAAATAGTTTATTTTTTTAGAGAGACTCAAATTGGATCTGTTACGGTACCTGGAATACTTGACGGTACGTTATTCTCGTACGGTTTTTAAGTTATTGCGGAAATTCCGGGAGGGGGGGGAGGGTAATATTTACCCCCCCCACGAGCCGCGCGGTTTAAAAAACCGATATTTTTAATTGAAGCCAATGAATAGTAATTTTATTGTTTTAGCATTTGTGTTGGCAATTTTTGCTACATTATTCATTTACTACGATTTGCAGACATTTATCGTTCTTCTACCAAATAAGGCATGGCATGACGGGATTAAACCGTCATTATTCCGAAAAGCACAAAATATCATTTTCGATGAGCTTCGGACAAGCCGTTAATTTGGAGCAGCATGAGGTACACAAATGGCGTCTCTGTCATCCTTAAGTATTGAATAATCCCGGAGGGGTGTAAAATTTACCCCTCCCCTAGCATCACGCGGGATAAGATTATAGTTCCCGTTGTTGTACTGAGATTGTCTTCCAATTGCATTTAAGTTATGATGATGATTCACATTTTAAGAACATAACAATTATATATAGTACAGTTTGGATCCTTGCATGTGTTCATACATATTTTAGGAACAGTGATCCTTTGGTGTTTGTAGGTTTATTTGTTAGTTTTTTTGCAAGTTTTCTTTCAAGGTATTTGTCTTTTTGTTTAAACAAAATTAGCATAATTACTTTCATATATTAACCAGCAGCTTCTTGCAAGTGTTGTTAGACCTTACGGTTTAATCCAAAAATAGGGGAACAATGGCGGCGTGCAGCGCGTTGTTTTCAGCACAGCTGCTCGGACATCAACATATCCACATTGTGTACATCTTGACCTGGATCATTTCAGTTCAAGTCACTTAACCAGGTCACGTGACCCTACCTCCAAGAACGCTTGCGGTCGTACCCGAGTCACAGTTTTTTATGATCGGCTTCAAACTTAACTCTATTAGTGGCAGGGGAGTCTTTTTCGGCCACCCCTCAAGCTTTTCGTTTTGATATCTCCGTAAGCGTTGGGAGCAGGCCCATGACATTTTCTGACTTTTCCTCAAATTTATATCTGCATATGGTTATAAAAAAATCAAGCTCTAATATCAATACAAGGGCGGACCAGGAATTCTAATTTTACTAAGGCTTCTTTGGACACATTTGGCGCTAATTCCAGAGATGCCGTTTTTTTAATGGTTCTTTCTAACTCCAGAAACGTATGAAAGGATGACAAAATATGTCAGTGTGATTGAAAAATTTACAAAATTAAAGTTGTTGTTAATTTAAAACCATAAGTATTCGCACGGAAGAGGCCGTTCAGGGACTTGAAAAGGGGAGGTTCAAAGAAGTATGTAACGTTTAGATGAAATCATTAAGCAAATGTTGCTATTATATATATCTATATTATAATATAGTATATATATATTATATACTATATATATTTGTTTAAATAAATTTAGTCCGAATGTTTTGAATGGATAGATTACCGAGGTCACGGCCCGCGCTAAGCATAGCTTGTTGCGCACGCTCTGACCCCAACACCCGATCACGCAATTCCTGTCGTCCGGCAGAAGTTAGAAGCGAAAGTTTTACGTGCCCGACATACCTGGAGGTGGACACGGTCCGCCCCGCCCTCTGACGTCAACTGACCTTGAACGCGACCGCTGCCACCTGCCACATGCCATCCCAGTCAGAGGCAAATAGCGAGCGCCGAAGCGACTCGATCCCGGGCTGCCACTACTGGGTGAATTCAGAAGCCCAGCGCTCTCCCGACTAAGCTACTGGGAGCGGACAACACATATATAACTATGATGATGCAAAAGATTGAATCTCCTTCCATTACTGACATAATGTATCTGATATAGACTTGCAGGGGCGTGTTTAGGCACAGAAAATGGGGTTGTCAACATAATGATGAGGATATATCAGCGATTACGGTGGAATAGAAAAACAGCCTATAACGGTATATGTGTTACAGGCAATATGAAAACCCAGGCAGTTTGCAACTGCCTGAAAATCCGGCAGTATGCAAACTCCGGCAGTACATCGAAACTGCTAGGCAGTTTGCAACTGCCTGACGATTCACGACTTCCCAGCCTGCGCTTTCACGTGGACAAGCCCAGCTTTGTGCTGCCGGTGCATCAGGCGGTATCTAACGAATGGTATCAATTATTCCGCAAGCCGCGCTCCGTAGTCGAACATATCGATCTGAGCAAACGCACGTATGACTTAACAGGTGTCTACTGCAATGCCTCAAGTATGTAGAACTATGAACTTTGGTGTTTTGTGGATGGGACAAGAAAGTAAACGGAGCAGTAGAATGATGTATTTCAACACATCTCAGGTGGCATTTCAACTACGTGCAGTGTCAAGAAAAACGGTGTCACTATGGTGTAATAATGATGGGATGGGAGAACAATACGGGAACGATCCGAACAGACGGAGACGTTAAGTGGGAATGTGAACAGAAACGGGAACGGGACAGGAGGAAATGTGAACTAGAAACCGGAACGGGAAAACGAAACGGGAACGGAACGGGACGGAACGGAACGGAACGAACGGAACGGAACGGCAACGGGAACGGAACGGGGAACGGAACGGAAGCGGGAACGGAACGGGAACGGGAACGGAACGGGAAACGGACAGATTATATGAGCATATGCTATGCTCTTTCAAACTTGATTACTTTCACATGTTGCGGTAGCAGCGGCCAACAATCAGCAGGGTTCTAACGATCATTGCTCTATCTGAAATGATAAAAAAGTATCACGAAAGCTTTTGTGAATAAATACCATCATAACCCTAGAGCCGCGATCAAAAAATAGTTCAGGTCATCATTTGCAGTGTTTTGCCAGTGACCTACCTATAACGCAATTAAAAAGTAAACATATCTAATCCACTATATTTTTAGTTGACGCCTATTTTTTGTATTTTAATTTGCCAAAGCATTGACAGTACGCTTTGCATTAAGCAGACGTACCCTTCCCGTAACATTCAAAAGTGCTGCGAATGGTTGCTATTAAATAAATTATTTGTTAATTCCAAATTGCCTAGGCAGTTTCGAAACTGCTAACCGCGCTCGTTAATCGTCATATTGCTAGGCAGTTTGCATACTGCCTGGATTTTCAGGCAGTTTGCAAACTGTCTTGAATTTCAGGCAGTTTGCAAACTACCTGGTTTTTCAGGCAGTTTGCAAACTGCCTGGGCCGGTCAGGCAGTATGCAAACTGCCTGGGTTTTCATATTGCCTGTAACATATATAGACCTATAAAACTATGAAGATGCAAAATACAGAATCTCCTTCCATTACTGGCATAATAGCCGTTTTCATGATGGACTATTTTGCGCGAAATGTTTTAAAATATTTTAAAATGTTTTAAAAGTTTTAGTATGCAAGTTTTAGCATACTTATCCAATCCTTAATGGAAAAAACACAATTCTAAAGAATAGTGTTTTTTGGCATAGTTCTAAAAAAAATCCTTCGGTTACTACACAACTTTTGCATGCGATTTTTGTCTTGAAATATCCCTCAGAGTTTTGGAATATGCTGGTAAAAATATAGTATGTTACAAAATTTTGGTTTGGTGGTAATCAGCAAGATAATTATTAATAAGTTAGTTGTGATAGCAGATCTCCACTTACTGAAACTTTCAAAATATTCCAAAACATTAATGTTCCGGGCATGCTATTGGTCGCTGAACAGACTGATCCACTTTGACTCATAATGGACTCGCCCAGCAATGACCAGTGAATCGTATTTCTGGGAATAAATCATCATCATGTACTAAAACCTGCATACAAGAACATTTTAAAACATCTTAAAATGTTTTTAAATATTTCGACAAAATAATCTATCGTGCAAACGGCTAATGTATATCATAAAGACTTGCAGGGGCGTGTTAAGGCACAGGAAATGGGTTGTCAACATGATGATGACGATATGCCAGCGATTACGACGGAATAGAAGAACAGCCTAATAACGAGATATGCACATGTGTGGCAAAGGGGTGAAACAACTTATTGCAGGGGTGCGCTCAGGAATTGAAAAAAGGTGTTCGTGTTATTTCAAAGAAACTAAGATGTTTTCGCCTACAATGACATAATATACTGTAGTGTGTGGATGAAACACGCACCAGAGGATACTCTACAAACGATTATAGGAAAAAATGTGAATCCAGGTAGAGTAAGAAGTTGAGTAACAAATGTGAATTGAAGTTGCAAGTCAAAGTCAAGGTTGACTAGTGAGTATTACAGTAACAGAAAATATACCTAGCAAAAGGTCTTATTCTACACAACTGTCGATCCAGAACACAACTATGATAAGGTGAAACATGCAAACGAGACTATATATGCTCAGTAAGTAGTTTTTTCTCACCACTGCACGTTCACGAAGTGATCGGACGCTTCCCGGACGAAAACGTTGAGGGTTATCAGGCGAAACTGATAACCCTCAACGTTTTCCCCCAAAAATAACTCACGTATTAATTAGCCGATCGCAATGAATCTTTCAGGTCTTTAGTTATGAGCAAATTGACGCATACTCTATAAGTTTCGAACTTCAAACTAGCATGACCTGTGACCTATGATCTATTTTGCAAGGTCATGTCAGGCGAAACTGGNCTCGTTTCAGGGGGGTCACTCCGGCCTCCTCCAGAAGTTGGCCAGTGTCACGCGCGTAATGTGCCGCTACCAAGTATGTCCAGAAGAGGTATCCACCGTCTGAATATTTAAAATCGATAAACGGTAACAGTCCTCTTCTCAGACACATTTGACGGCAGACGCCGCCATCGACATTCGCGCCCTTCTGGAGGAGCACATGGACTTGAAACGCCCCTCGGTGACATGGTGATCCATACTATTATCTTCATCGGATACTTTCCATAAAGCGAAAACCTTGACTTTCGTCTGGCATCTCATCTGGCCCAGCAAAAAAATTCGGTATCCCAGGCATCTTTGTGTCCAGAAAAGGGTGAAATCCAGATTCATCGTTCATCGGGTCGATCATTATTGCCAAAATTCTTTTCACTTTGGCTCTGGCTTGCTCTATGGTCAACACTTCATGTAAGGATAATGGCAAATTCGCATTTTTTAGATATTTTGCACTCGCATAGAAATATTATTCCAGTTGAGTTCACATGCAAAATTTCATGGCGATCCCACGACAAAAACATTGTTAACAAATATGTCAAAGTTGATTCTCAATCATTAGTGGACACCCGTTAGTCACCTGGTAAGAAAGAAAACGAGAACGCTATCTTGACCTCTATCACCCTGATCTTAACCATCCGCCTGCAGCGATTGTGGTCTTTGTTGCGTCGTTAGCGCCGACTCGGTATGCTGTGCCGGCGAGCACTGCAGTGCACAAACTGCGCAGCCGCGGGGCGGGTCACATCACACATGACGGGGTCGAGTGTCAGGGCGGCGCACAGTGGGCGTACCGGCCCGTCTAGCCTGGCGAAACTTAAAGGGACACTGCCTCCTCCGGATGATATCGCAAAAACATGCTAAAACAAGTCTAAGGGACTACATATTACTGTTAATCGTCCTCTTATGCTCACAAGCAGCGCAAATACAAAAAAAACTGACATTATTTCATTTTTCATAATAATATAAAAACGGTTTGCGATTTACAGACCACCACTAGATATATGGCAGCGATTGAGCGCCAAATTCAGCGCAGTCCAAGACATTTCCGTATTTGTAAAAACACTGTACAGGAGTCACCTTAATGGCGGCAATGTGACTTTCGCTGTCGGCCGCCCTTAAAAACCCAAATCATCATCATCATCATCATCATCATCATCATCATCATCATCATCATCATTCATCATCATCATCATCATCATCATCATTTCATCACATTTCATCATCAAGCATCAGCATCAGCATCAGCATCAGCATCAGCATCAGCATCAGCATCATCATCATCATTCATCATCATCGGGAGTACCTTAAAAACAATGCCCAAAACAATCGATACCAAAAAACTATGTTGGATAAAACTTTACATCAATGGTTTAGAGCGAAAAATCCTTTTGGAAAATCCTCAATCCCTTCGGAAAAATCCTTTCCTTTATGAGGCGCGGAGCGCTGGACTACTGACTCTATTTCCCGGTAGTGGGCCAGCCCGGGTTCGAGTCGCTTCGGCGCTGCATTTGTCCTGACTTTGGGATGGCCTGCGGCCGGTGCAGAAACGGTCGCACTCAAGGCCAGGTGACGTCGGTAGCGGGGCGGACCGTGTCCAGGTAGTCGGGGCTCGGGCACGTTAAACTTTCGTCTCTAAATTCTGCCGGCCAACAGGAATTGCGCGATCGGGTGGTAAAGTCGGGACCAGCGCAACAAGCTCTGCTTAGTGCGGGTTCTGACCTAGGAAAGCCATCCATCCAAAACATTCGGACTAAATTTATAAAATAAAAAATAAATCTGACATAACAGATTTCGACAGAATGCTTGAGCAAAAATTATCATCATTTTCCATAGTTGCTCAACGCTGCAATTAATTGTTTTTTACTTAGTGGTGGTGGACTTGTCAAGCTCATTGGCTGCAAGAAAACTGAACTTCGAGCGACGATATCGAGTGACTGGGCGCAAATTTAAAAAAAACGGGCTTCATGGTGCTAGTGATGTCATTTTCCCGAAATTTCCTGACCAAAACCAACTCAATATCGAACAGCAGGCATTTTAATTGTCCAAATTTTGACCGATTTTTATTGAGGCCAAAAATGTCCAAGATTTGACCGATTTTCAAATAGTATACTTATTTATACTTCGGCTGCAAATAATAGCTTTGTTAACAACATAATTCATAAAACGGCACATTTGTACATTTTAAAAAAAGACATTATAATTTGCGAAAAGGAACTAAATACATTTTAGCAAAGCAAAATAGTGGATGTTGCAAAGCAACCAAATAAATTACATTAATAATTGAATTTCGAGCAATGCGGTATCTAATTGGGTTGGGACAGAAATAAGAATGCGTAAAAATGTGGACAAAAGTGAATTGTTTAAGATCGAAGCTGACCAAAAAGTGTCCAAAATGTATAAGCCTGACCGACCGATTACCAATCGGTCACACAATTTTTTCAGTAACCAAAATTTTGGTTACCGATTGACACCACTAGTGCTTATCAAATCCGATTGTTATTTAACATCTCAAATTTTACTTTGAACAGACAGTGAAGTTAAAAGAAAATGCTTAGTGTGATAACAAAATGTATATTAATTGACTGCAAAATGTTCATGGATCACCAATGTCGCACTTATTTTATTGTTCTAGTTTTTGTTTCGTAGAGGAATGAGACCTAAGCACAAAAGTTAACACAACCTTAAAAAAATATAATTTACATGAGGCGGTTTAACACGTGACGTTCTTCCGAATGTGATATTGAGGCAATATGCATTCATTTTTCGCATCTAATGTGTTTTAGTGTGAAGTAATTATATGTTTTCGTGCATATGGTGGTTAGATCAAGAAGATAGAGTAAATAAATAAGCCAAATCAATTTGAAGTATATCGCCTTATCTCTGTTGATGTCTAGAATTATCATGATAAAATTCGATGGAGCTTACTGCTGATATAAAAAAAATAAAATCAGGTAGCGACTCAAAACAAGCACCAGGATGTGCTCTGGGATCTTATTTAACAGGTCAAGCTATACAAAATTGCGCAAATCTGCCACTCAGCCTTTTATATAACATTTGATTCACTTGATCGTCGGGGGTGTAGAAACTCCAGTGCATGGCAAAAGATCTAAGCTCGCCTTTTGCGGCTTGGTATTTTAACGATGGCAAAGAAGCACCCACCAAACTAGGGGCGGCGACACGGATTTTTGTTCAGTCGGGGCAAGCCGAAAAATTAGGGGGCCTCCCATGAGGGGGGAGATCCATTGAAGAATGGGTCTCAATTTGAGAAGGGTCTTTTGACCTCCATAGTGTTTCTCTTACCTACCCGCTGGCTTTCAAAGGACCGCTTCTGGACTTAATTAAGGGGCACCCCTGGCCTCCATAGGACCCCCTCCGGCCTTCAGGGGCCTTTCTGACCTCCAAAGGACCCCCTCTGGTCTCCGAGGGCCCACCTCGGACCTCCCTAGGTTCCCATTCTGACCTCCCTAGGTCCCCATTTTGACCTCCCCTCTGGCTTCCAGATGTCCTGCTCTGGCCTTTAGAGGCCAGAGGACCCTCTGACCTCCATAGGACCCCTCTGGCTTCCATGGGCCCATGTGACATCCGTGATGGGGCCTGCGAGATGGGCATCTTTGCATCATGGAGAGACCTCAAATGACAAGGGGCAAAATATATGTTTGCTCCCCCTGCTCGACGACAGGGGGGGGGGCACTGTTCCTCCTCCCCACCACCCACCCCGGTTGCGCCATCCCTGCGCCAAATTACAGCAGACTCAGAAGTAAAGGTGGCAAAATGTAATATTTTTACCCAGGTCCCACCAGGTCCTAAAAGCTGAAAAATGGACCCAGTTATACCCAGTGCAAGGAAAGTTTGTACGTAGTGGACCCAACTAGCAAAATTGTATCTCGTTACTGATATTGACAAATATGCACTCTACAGTTAGTGCAAGTAAATTACCTCCTGTAGTTGCAAATACCTGCAGTTCAGAATTCAGTTTGGCCAACAGTAATAATAAAACCTGCGTATCAGTGTTCCTACTTGCGTGAAACCAGCATGAAACCTAAGTTCGACCCAGTCTGCACCCGGTACCATTCGGCGGGACCCAGTCTGGGACCAACTGGGTCCAGACTGTGTCTAGAGACCGGGTCCTCGGGTCCAAGTTGTGCAACCTCTACTCAGAAACGTCGTCATTGGTCGGTGGGCAGACTGTCACGTGGCCGGAAAGGCCAGCATTGATAGTGAAAAGCAACCCGTCAACTGCAACTCGTCATAGTCCTGTGAAACATGTGAGCAATGACATAAATATACGACGAGGTCTTTGACTACCTTGATAACTCCCCAAACGTATGCATACGTAAACATGGTGAAATTTGCACACGTTATACATGTGCCGCAACATCAATGATCTAAGGACATGGCAAAATAAATTGTGTCCACGTTTGCCGGAACCGAGTTTTCAAGTATCGTTTTTATATAGCGAACGTTTCGAATAATATTAGCCGTTTTCACGATGGCTTCTTTTGAGCGAAATGTTTTAAAACATTTTAAAATGTTTTAGTAGTTGCAGTCTTCACGATGGACTAATTGGCAATAAATGTTTTAATCCTCGCCCTAAGGGACCGTAGGGCGAGGGTTAAAATATTTTTTCGTTAATTAGTCCATCGTGAAAGCGGCTACTACCAAAACATTTTAAAACATTTTAAAATGTTTTAAAACATTTCCCGCAAAATAATCCATCGTGAAAACGGCTATTAACGCGTTGATCTGAGACGATCGATCTTTGGAAGACCAATATGCAATATCACACTGTATATTGCGCATTTAGCACTTGAGCTTGTTGCACATATGTTCTAATTTCGTGCTTTTGTCTTTAACACCCGACTACACAAAGAGCAAATGTTGGGTTTTCTATTTGGCAGACTTGTGCCTGGATCCCGAAGTGGAATCTGGGATCCCAGCAGATTCCTTGGAATAAAATGCATGAAGATCTTGAATCCCAGTGGATTCTGTGGTGGTATTGTACCACTGTGCGCTACCGCTGGTATTATACCACTGTGCGCTGGGTGCCGTGCCGTACGCCGCTCCTCGCCCGGGCTGGACGTGTGGTGCTAAGTGCTGTCTAGCCGTCCGACCGGGCTCGAGGGACCTACTGCCAGTTACGTGTGGAGCTCTGTGTAATACAGTGAAGACGTGCACCAGTCCGTTTACTACAGATTCCTTTGCGTACAATGCATGAATATCTAGGATAATCCTGAATCTCTCCGCGTAAAATGCTTTAGGGTCTGGAATCTCCTAGTGGATCTCCAATTTAAAGGAGCTTCAGAATCAGATCTTGAAACACAAGATGCAAGCAGTGACATCAATATTTGTGATCTCTATTTTGCGTATGTAGCATGCACTATATATATAACTCACGGAAAGACGTAATGTGTGGAGTCGCCTGTTTTAATTCCGTTCTAATCTGCACTTTCTCCTAAAGAGTTAAGTCGTTCGGACTCGGAACTTTTCTATATGTATTGTTGCATATCTTCGTCAGTGATCGTTCGTAAGAATAACGTTCAATAAATAAATAAGGTAACATTGAAATAGGTAACGTTAAAACCTATTTAACGTTCTTCTTCATACGAACGATCGCTGACGAAGATACGTACAATTAATATCGAAAGCTCCGATTCCGAGCGACTTGAACTATTGTGAAGAAAGTCCTGATTGAGAACGTAATTAATTGTAGATAACTACATAGTATCTGCAAATTACCTTGAACGTTTTACCTAAAGGAAATATAGATATTGTAATTCATTTTCCCAAATTATAAAACTAGCAAGAAATAGGACAGGTCTGCCAGCGTGCTAGATTCCGAAGTTGGATCTGGGATCCAATTGGATCCCTCGGCTTAAAATATATCAGGATATGGGATCTTCGTGGACCCCTCGGCTTTATTGTGTACCTGGATCTGGTGTCCCATGTGGATTACGGGACACAGGACACAAATATCCAGATCTCAGCTGGATCCAGAATCCAGGCACATGTCTGCTATTTGGGATAGCTTTGAGAATCAGGCCCAAAGTTCTACAACAGATACTTACCTTCCAAGTTCTAGCCAATACCTGTTGTTGATGCTACCGACGAAAATGTCGTAACGATTTGGGCCTGATGTTGCCTCGCATTTTTGGCTGGCCAGCGGAGACCGTTCCGACGACGACACCTGTTCCCATGTAGTTCAGATAGATTTACGGTGACAGCTTACATGCCCGCACGGCGGCCAGCTACCGCACCTCGGGTGGGCGTGAACCCACCCGAGTGTGGGTCGCCTTTACAATTGTCGTTATGGGAACATATATTGTAGGTACTGCGTGACAGCTGTGCGCGCCAGTAGCGTGGTCAGCCACCAGCATATCGGTTTGGCACGCTCAGCCATGCAGAACAGGAACTCGTTATAATCGACGTTAAAATATAAAATTCAACAACCCAGTCTCGGCCCAGTAATTATTTTGTTTTTATATTTCACTGTATGCTCGATTGCTCGGTGGTTTTCGCGGTGGCCTGGCCCCGGCCACGTCTGTCTAACTTGGGAGGCCGCCGGGAGCAGTTCTCGGCGGCGAGTGGCTCCACCGGGTGTCACGACTCACGAGTTGTGTGCGCCGGTGTTTCGTGAACTCTGATAGGCCTGCCCTGTGCAGTAACCTAATTGCGACAGGAACGCCGCCGGACTGTGAACTCTGAAACTCGGCTCTTGTCTGTGCGTCTCTACCAACTTCTCATCTGTAACTACGTTCTTGATTCTTCACTCTCGCTTCTAAACTACAATAAACTCTTCAAAATCTGCACTACAATAAACATACCACGAATCTGACATATTCAGCTACAAAAATATAGCAGGCCCCAAAACCAGAGGGAACTGCAGATCGTCGGCGACACCAATACCATAACATTTTCCTGATGTGGAAATGCCTAACCTTAATACAAAGCAGGAATAAATTGGTAATGACAAAATTTAACCATTCGTGTTAGAATGTACGTATAATCTTTCAACACGACAAACAACATAACTTCATAAGCATAAGCATATATATATACAACAGCAACATAAACATAGAAAGCAAGCCAGCAAAAGCCAGTCAGCAAACATGCCGTAAGTTTTTAACACTGCCCAAAACGTTTTCTGAATACCTCGAACATCTCATTATTGCACGATATTACCATTATTACAGTGTTGCAAAATCACATAATATCGTCCCAGAATGAAAAACAAATATGTTTCGTAACAACACGTAACTTAGGAATTAACCTGATAATATCGTAGCACACATTGAAATATGATATCGAAGATCCAAAATTTACCCTAATGCTCTTTTTGGCCAAGCAATCCCACGTACAAAAAGCTGGCAACATGTCGCAATTTAACAATTGTAACCTGACTATGACTTCTAATTGTTTAGCGGTTGTTGTATGTAGAAAGACAAAAGTCATAAGGGTAAATAGGTTTCACGAGGCTGAATCTTCTTTTACACCCACTGTGCAACGGCGAGACGAGCAATCGGAAGCCAACGTCATGTAAGTGGACGGCAGAAGACTGGTTACAAATGTGTGCGAGTAATGCCTATGTGACCTGGAGGAACTGTGTAGCTTGAGACGACAGATGCAGCACTCAGCAGGCTCCAGGGGTGTGGCGACGTATCTCTTTGGTGAAGGGTGAGGTGACCTTCACCAATGTTTCAGGCTGGTGAAGGATCCTTCACCGATGCTAAGCATCGAAGGGAGGTCCCCACCAATCCCCCGCAACTCAACGTCAGTTTGACTGGAATGGTTTTGAAAAAGCTGGAAATAAAAATAATATGAAACTGGCATTTCGCTATCAACCGACGCGTTTTACCTGTTTGTTGCTTAACTTTACTCTATACTTTGGTCTTTGTTAATGTTTTGCCGGCGTGGCGCGAAGCGTGCACGGGTGGAAGGTGGTGTGAGGCAAGATGAAGAGACGGGCCAGGCTGGACATGTTTTTCCTCGAAGCGGTAGGTAGATGGAAACATGGGCGGATCCAGAGGGGGGGACACGGGACTATTGCCCCCCAAACCACCCAAAATTGTCGCACATTTGACAGAATAGCCGTTTTCACGATGAATTATTTTGAGCGAAATGTTTTAAAACATTTTAAAATGTTTTAAATATTTTAGTGGTAGCCGTTTTCACGATGGACTAATTTGTGAAAAAAAATGCTTTAACCCTATTCCCTGCGGGCGGCCAGAATCACGTTAACCTGCGTGGGGGTAGATTCTGCCCCCCCCCCCCCAGATATCTCGAGAACCGCTAGGACGATTTGATGGGCACGAACACCATTCGATCTTCGTGACATATAAGTATTTTTGAGTCCCGAAATATTAATTTTTGTCAAATGGGGACAGGGTGAAATACAAATTCTGGGTTTTTTTAAGGTCTTTGACCATGTTGATCGACGATGTCATGCAAAAAAGTTTTTTGAGCTCCAATGTCATGTCTCAATGTGGTGAAAGGGACAGTAAAAAAGGCAAATAATCATAGCGTACTTGGATAAATATGGTGGAATTTTTGGATACAAAAATATGTGATTTTTCTTGAGTGTTTTGGACGTTGGGTAACGTCACTTATGTTGATTTGTTGCTGTATGTTTTGTTAAATGTAACAAATTGTGCATAGGCGATTCAGTAAGCAACGTGGGGGGCACAGGTGCGGTAACGACCCTTTTATCATCTGCTTATTTGAAGTTGGCCTAAATTGACGGATATATCGTTTCCCATTATGTACCTAGTGCTCCTCTGCCCACGCAAGATTGTATAATCAAAATTAGTATGATGTATAAAGCAGTGACTTAGTTCTGACAGAACGTTCTTCACGCAAACTACGAAGGAAGTATGCGCCGCACAACCGCATTCGTAACGACCTCCCAAAAACATGACCCTGGAGCCGCCTCTGCTGGGTTGATTTTTTTCAAAATTTTGACAGAACACGCGTCATTCATATAAAGGAAAATTCAAAAAGTTTCAAGACGATAGACGTAACGGTTCAGAAGCGGCGAGCGAAAAGCTACCGGGGGAGGGGGCAGAATCTGCCCCCGCAGGGAGTAGGGTTAACCCTCGCCCTACGGAACCGTGGGGCGAGGGTTAAAATATTTCTCGCAAATTAGTCCATCGTGATAACGGCTACTACTAAAACATTTTAAAATATTTTAAAATATTTATAAAAAATTGCACAAATAATCCTTCGTGAAAACGGCTATTTCCTGAGATAATAGGAAATATAAGCAGCTTAAAAAAATGTTTTAAATCAGTTACTGATACATAGGCAAACGAAATTCGATGAGTTTTCAGAGTTGAGAGATACTTTTTGGATTTGCCCCCTCCCCTAACTGACCAAAACCGCCCTTTTTGGATCCACCTATGGATGGAAAGACCTATATTAAATACGGATGGGAAGACGTTAAAAATATACTCTGGTGAGTGTGACGGGGCTATCACAGGACACTTTCGACTATATCTACTATACCGCTACCTCAGTGATGCCATCCTTCACCAATGTTTTAACCGTTCCTACACACATGAGAGGCTCCTTTGCAGTAGCTGAGCGCGGCCGTATAAGGAGCAATACTAGTACATGTAATATATTTGCGTTGCATGGGAGGGTATAGAACATGCCAAGGTTTGTTGCTTCTTTAGTTTTCATAATAAAACATGTCAAACAGACAAACAAACAATTCATGAGCAGATCTATTCATAAACAAGTGACCTCATCGGCTGGCATTTGTTAGGTCCCGCTTCGTTCCGGCTGCATGCACACAACCGCACTGCACGATGTGCCGTGGTGCTTCATGCAGGCGCGGATCTGAGGGTGGCGCCCCCCCCCCCCTCCTGAGCTGCGTCGCGCCTATGTCGCGTCCGTAGGGCGCACCCGGAGGGTGCAACTTCTTGTATGTGGCGCCCCCTGACCGAAATCCTGGATCCACATTCCACGCCTATCATTTGGAAAATTCCGACAGATATACGGAGCACGACCGGGAGCTGAGACAGTGGGGCGATGGGGAGCTTGACAAGCGTAGGAAGCTAAACATGTGTTGAGAGTAGGGAGCTTGAAAGTGAGGGAGCTTGAAAGTGAGATGAGGGAGCTGAACAGTGAGGGAGCTGAAAGTGAGATGAGGGAGCTGAACAGTGAGGGAGCTGAACAGCGAGCATCTCCGCTGCAGGAGGACAAAGTTCAGGCGCAGTACTGAGATTGCGGCAGTACTGTGACCGTAACCCCAGCGGAGATAACCCAGAGGAGTCACAGCGCGATTGGGACGAGCCGTCACGATGAGTGACTCACATCGACACAGATAACGACATTGCGAGCGGGTGGTTGAGTGTAATCGGGCATTCAGCTTTGGTCGTGAGAGCAGTAAGTGTAAGCGCGTGTTTCGCCCAGGGCTCTGCATGGAACAGTCGGAAGGTTGGACGGAGGTTCGACGGAGGGGGAGGAAGTGGCAGGAGCCTCGCATGCCGGCTTCATCAGCTACAAAGGTAAACTATCCTTCATGTGATCGGCGACTGTTCTATCAACACTTTTAAGCTAAATGAAAAATGTATTATGTCTCTGCATGCTGTCAGGATATGAGGTTTGAAAATTAACCTTTCAGGCAGTAGGGTGGTCCATCAATTATCTAAAACGTTCTGGGCTCAAATGATATTTGTGGTACGTGTAATGTGGTAAGCAGACAGTATGCTTGGTCTGTCAATTTCCTTAACCAGCAATTTACTGTTTATACTGATGTAGTGTTTTGTTGCGTTCTAGCAATTGGCATTGGAAGGCAGGTACGCAACTCTTTTACTTGAAATCATAAAAAGTTTATATTTAAGTGCAATAAGTGTTATTCAAATAAAATTCAAACGACGCTCAAATGAGAACAAGTCAAATATAAACCATGCAAGTCGAGGAACTCTATGTAATGTGGAATTCGATTTAAATATTTTAACCCTCGCCCGGGTAAGGGGTGGATGCCACCCCTTCGGTTTTTCCCAAATAACTCACGAAGTTTGTAACTGATCGCGATAAAACTTGCAGTACCCTACTTTTTAACAATGTGACACATACTCTGAGAATTTCGAACTTCCAATTTTCATGACCCGAGACCTGTGACCTATTTCTCAATGTCATGCTAGGCGAAACTTGCGTCCCGTAGTATCGACCCTTGTTACATGTTTAGTTTCCGAGTGTTTAACGTTCAGGAGCAAAAGCAAAGGTGTTTCCAGGTGGCAGGTGTGTCTTTTTTCTCAGAATGTGACCTCGACTGACTTTTTTTAGGTCAACCGAGGTCACTGACCTCCGATGACCTCCGATGACTTTTTGGGCTTCTGGCCGTTTTTAGGACAGTTTTTGACGTTAATTTCAAATATTAGAGCCATTTGACATAGTCATATGTTTCACTGGGGTCATGAACTTATAAAGGTCAACCGAGGTCACTGACCTCAGATCACCTGGCATTACCTTTTTTAATTTGGTATTTTTTATGTCATTTTGTGACGCTGATTTCATTTTAAATTTGGCATGTATTAAGCATAATAAAATGTTCCTTACTATTTAAGCTCGATCAGTATTCAATTTTCACACATTTACGAGTTGTGACATTTTGGTCTTTGACATGACCTCAGAGGTCACCTACTGACCCAGGACCTTTAAATCATATGTCAATGGCTTTCTCTTGTAACAAGCAACACGCTCATTTTGTAATCGAAGCTCTAGCGCAATTAGGGACGAAACGCCAGGGGGTCGTACCATTCCCCCTACCCGGACACGCAGTGAATTTTCCCTACCCGGGCGAGGGTTAAACAAAATTGAAATAAAAACAAATTGATAACAAATTGAAATAAAATAAATTAAATCACAAATTCATTCAAATAGCCAGCGAAAGACGAGTAAATATCACTTACATTCAAACCACAAGTTGTAACACAATTCCGCTGTCACACTTCGAAGTTTGGCCATACCTTGCTGTCGGGATAATGCTAGCCTTAGCAACAATGTCTCAGGCACTTGAGTCTCGACCTCCCAGGGCAGCTAGACGGGCCGGAATGAGCACCCACGTCCGATCCGGGACGGTTAGTCACAGCGTAAAGCACAGCGTCAGTGCAGGGACGAGGCGGAACTGATGATGATTGGGGTTTAAGGGCGGGCCGACAACTAAGGTCACATGCCGCCCATAGACGCTGTGCCAGTCATGCTGCACTGTTTCAGATTGGCTGGGGATGCTATCATGATTTTACAATATCATTATCACAGAGAACTACCATTCAGCGTTGTGGCGTCAGCTTTAGGTATATACAGACATAAAGACATAAATTGTCAGTACAACGAAGGGCCTCATGGGCTCGTCCTGGGTTGTACGATACACACTACACATGGACGTGAACAGCACACAATCACGCATGACCCTCCGCATACATTGCCTCGCAGGGCACCATATCATGTAGTATACACTAACCATTCCCACTTACAGAATCATTACCATACTAGCTACAACCCTATAACACATAATCGTTAATCACATACATACGTCCTGCGCACACGTATTTCTCAGAATTTAGCCGATCCAGCCGCCAATTTTCAACTAGGACATACTAAATTAATCAATGTCTGTAATTGCACTAGTCCCACACATTACACGATCGACCTTCTCATAAATACATCCCCTTTCTGTCAAGCACTAAAGCATTCCTTTTTATTAGTTATGTTCTTAGTATGTCACATGTACTGATGTATCACTAAAACTAAAAGTAATCCCAGGAATATTTATAAACAAAACCCTTTCCCGAAAAACATTTGTCTAGACCATTTTTGAAAGAAACTAATGTGTCTGCACTGGCTAAATCCCCTGGTAAATTGTTCCAATGGCTCACAGCCCTTCTGCTGGAAAACGACTGTCTTAATCTAGTCCTGCTTTGTTTAACAATAAGTTTATACTGATGATGTCGCCCTCTTTCCTCCCTATCAAAATCAAACAAGTTCTTTAAATACCCAATATCTTGACCTTTTGCAAACTTAAAAACTTCAATGAGATCCCCCCTTAATCTTCTGTATTTAAGTGATAACATTTTTAATGTTTTAAGCCTATCCTCATATTCTAAATTACTAATACCATTTACCATTTTTGCTGCCCTTTTTTGTACCCTTTCTAGTAACCAACAATCTTTCTCATACGTTGGGGACCAAGCTTGAACACAGTACTCTAAATGGGGTCTAACAAATGCACAATGTAGCTTAGTTATCACCTCAGCACATTTATAATAACAATTCCGGTTAATGGCACCAAGCATCCATAGTGTTTTTTTTTCTAGCTTCGGCTACCTGGTCAGATGCTGACAGCTTACTGTTTACTGTTACGCCTAGGTCCCTTTCCATTACCGTTTGTGACATCTCCTGTTCCCCCCCATTATGTACGAAGTTCTTCTTTTTACTCGGCCTACATGCATAACTTTACATTTACATTTGTCAATATTAAATTTAATTTGCCATGTTTCTGACTACTCAACCAACCTATCCAGATCCGACTGGAAAAGATCCTGGTCGTTATCTCCCCTAATAACCCTGAAAACTTTAAGATCGTC
>VOPJ01002420.1:0-15184 GCA_014673585.1 Semibalanus balanoides
GAGCACTAAGTACAAATACTTAAAGAACATATATAAATATCAAAGAAATATTTACGTTTAAATGAAAAAGGTATTGAAAAGGACGTTTTGTGCGTTTGTAAAGCTTATAATGAAATATTATGCATTGTGC
This sequence comes from Semibalanus balanoides, assembly GCA_014673585.1. NCBI lineage: Eukaryota > Metazoa > Arthropoda > Thecostraca > Balanomorpha > Balanidae > Semibalanus > Semibalanus balanoides. The sequence continues at coordinate 131 of VOPJ01002420.1, forward strand.
TGGTGATGCTGAGAGCTATGAATACAAGCAACTTAGAATGTGATTCCACCACTATCTGTCCATAACCTTACCCTTTCCTGCCTTTTTGGTGTATCTCACTCTACGCGTTTTACTAACGCCATCTATTGAGCAAAGTTTCGGATCCGCTAGCTTTTAGAACGAGCCCTGAGAAAAGGTATGGCAGCATAAGGGGTCAAGCCTTTATGCTGATAACATGTTACTGATGTTACTGAGATGCAAGTTTGTTCACAGACTGGATATTTTCCAGACTGCAGAACATTACCAGATTATGTGCTAGGTTTGCATTGCCTAGTTTTTTTTTTAATAGAACGTAGCTAAATATAGATAGATAAATGTAACTTAGATAAATGATAAATATGTTCTGGAATGCAGAACATACCTGGTTTGTGTACCAATCTTGCATCTCAGCCAAGGCTGTATAAACCAGCAAAAGCAGTGGCAGCCAGCCCTAACCGTCAAATGAGCTAAGGTGACCTGACCTGTGGACGCCAAGACGGGAGTAATTTGAATCCATTTGACACTATTTTACAAGTCTGGGGGTTCACCTAGCATGGGGGTGGCACTTGGCTGAAGAGATAGCACTCAGTTGAGGGGGCGGCCGACAGAACATTAGTTAGGTGCAACACCTGGCTGAAGGGCAACATCTTTCGGAGGGAAGGCACCTGGCTGAAGTAGTGACACCTAGCTGAAGGGGTGATACCTAGCTTAAGGGGCGATACCTAGCTTAAGGGGCGATACCTAGCTTAAGGGGCGATACCTAGCTTAAGGGGCGGCATCTTTTGAGGGACGGCACAATACCTGGTTGGCGTCCGGTCAGTGGCTGCACCTGGGTATGGGATGGCGCCTTGTCAAGGGCGTCACCAAAACGGTGGCGGCATTTTGGGACTTCCATAAAAAGTGGTGTGACAGCATGTTTTGTAATGATTCCGCTGATTTATCTTTGTTGTCTTCCTCAGCCATGCCTCCACCACGTTTCAATTGGACGTATGGTGATACGGAGTTCCTTCTAGACGTCCTTCTAGACCATCAGGTCATCACTTCTCTGGATAGCCGCTCAACTCCACATGCAACAGTTTATGCTGCAGTCCAGAGGGAGCTGGAAGGCCATGGGATAATCAGGAGGTTAGTTGGAAAGTTGCATAAGTGTCAATTCATTAAATACATGAAATACATCTCTCAGCAGACCCCTATGTCATAATTATTTAGTGATCCCCTATCTTATATGATCACTCCAAGTTAATGATTTTTGTGCTTATTTGCAATATCATGTACTGCCATTTTGGTATTCCATCGTGTGTGTCTTTGTTATCAGAATTTAAATGGCGCTTAATATATTATTTGACATATCACAATGGTATGTTGATTATCCCTGGTTCAAGTTATGTGCTCGCTCCGAAAATCCACGAGGTAATCCAGGTATCTGGGATGCTTGGGATCCTGATACAGTTCTCATAGCCCATTAAAATTATCCTCGACAGCCCTTGTAGTGTGTATCCACTGGATAATGAGACCGTTTCAAACATTGTCGATCGAATCCGCCGAGGTATGGTCTTATTACTCGAAGATAGCTTATTCTATTTTTGGCTATCTGGTACTTCTATCGTGACAACTCAACCTCCATAATAAAGTGGCTGCAGCTAGATATATATTAGCTAGTAATTCTTAGATATAATTAAGTAGCTTGTATATACCTTATAGTGTGATATATGTATTTTCAAAACACATGATTTTGAATAGATGTCAGTACTTTTTCGAATTGTTATAAATTGAAACTAGCAATTAGGTCTCTCGATGCCTTAGTAGTGTGCGCAGTGCAAACTGGATGATAGTGTTTTTCAGAACTTGCGGATAGTCGACTTCTCAGAGGCCGGCGCAACGGTTTTTGCGTTGCTTCGTTCATCGAGCCTTCAATGTTCATGCGTCTCTTGATCATGGTTTGGAATGGCAGGTATTGACCATTGAACGCTTGGACACTGAGCTCAAGTGACGGCCAACTAGCATGCAATGCACCCTGTTGGGCGGCTTGTAGCACGTTCGGAATGTGTCGGTCGATGCGAACCACTCGTACAGTAAGGAACTTTAAAGAATTCTTGTCTAAAGCTCGCTGAGATTGCCGTAACAGAAGAATTTTATGAGCAAGGATTTATACCCAAATACCGTGATCCCGCGCTGTTTGGTTATCTCTTTTTTCTCTGTTATGGTTGTTAGATTCGCAGAGATATGTCCGGAACACGTACGCTCAGAACTTTTCCAAGAATTACTATTATTATCGCATAATGTATAAGTTGGTTATGTCGGATCCGAGATCACGTAGGATCTGATCAATTTTTATTGTTTTTTATGAGAAATTTAATGGAGGGATGCACTTGGATCCAATATCCACTTTTGTATTTTGTAGTGAGATCCAGTTGGATCATAGATACAACATTGCATTTCAGCGAAAAATCATTCTGGATCATAGATCCTTGTTTTAGATCCAGTGCCCAAGCAAGCCAAAAAATATACCACTCAAACTGTTCGAATTGGATATCGGTGGCACATAAGTCAGTTGAGTTTCGCCGGCTGACGATAACATTAAGCCAGATAGAGATACGGGAGAATAATGACTAGGGAAAATAATTACAGCAAGAAAGGAACAAATGACACAAGAAGACAAACAAATTGAATTAGTCAACTACAGCGAGGTGCTAACATTCGCAAAAGATATTACATGAACAACTCAGTACCGATTAGCCGCTGTCTGTTTGTTGACTGGTATATTATGTTTCCTCAGGCTAGTGGAAGCACTATGACCCACTCGACTCCCAGACAACGTCCGCGCGCCAGAACAAGCAGCCAGCAGGAGCCACGGGCCGGACCAAGCGGCCAGCAGGAGCCACGGGCCGGACCAAGCGGCCAGCAGGAGCCACGGGCCGGACCAAGCGGCCACCAGGAGCCACGGGCCGGACCAGCAGACAACTCTGCCAACCGCGGAGGGGCATCGCGTGGCGCCAGACGCAAAGGAGCAGACCGTCTGGCCACTCCCACGCGTGGCGCCGGCACCGGAGCTGAGCGCCAAGCCGCTCCCACGGTGGTAACCCGGCCGCGAAGCAGTCGCCAGGCCGCTCCCACGCGTGGCGCCGCACCGGAGCAGAGCGCCAAGCCGCTCCCACGCGTGGCACCGCACTGGAGCGATGAAGCGGCCAAGCCGCTCCACGCGTGGCACCGGCCGCGGAGCAGAGCGCCAAGCCGCTCCCACGCGTGGCGCCGGCACCGGAGCAGAGCGCCAAGCCGCTACCACGCGTGACACCGGCCGCGGAGCAGAGCGCCCAGCCTCAGCGCACCGACAAGAAGCTGACAGACCCGACACAGCCGCCGATGACTTCGAAACCCAGTTTGGAAGCGACCAAAACTGGCTTTCGTCCTCCAGCAGTGACGAGGGGCGCCCTGCTGCTCACTTGTCCTTCGCGGGGCACGGGATGCGAAGGAGCAGAGCGCCAAGCCACTCCCACGCGTGGCGCCGGCCGCGGAGCAGAGCGCCAAGCCGCTCCCACGCGTTGGCACGGCCGCGGAGCAGAGCGCCCAGCCTCAGCGGCCCGACAGAAGCATGACAGACCCGACACCAGCCGCGATGACTTCGAAACCCCAGTTTGGAAGCGACCAAAACTGGCTTTGTCGCTCCAGCAGTGACGAGCGGCGCTCTGACTCACTTGTTCTCGCGGGGCCACGGGCGCGAGGAGCAGAGTGATCAAGCCGCTCCCACGCGTTGGCGCCGGCACCGGAGCAGAGCGCAAGCAACGCGTCCACGCGTGGCACAGCAGCGAGCAAAAGCGCCAGCCTCGCGCACCGACAAGAACTGACAGGACCCGACACAGCCGCCGATTGACTTCGAAACCCATTTGGAAGCGACCAAAACTGGCTTTCGTCCTCCAGCAGTGCAGAGCGGGCGCCTGCTGCTCGAAAACTTCCTCACGGGGCACGGACGCGAAGGAGCAGAGCGCCAAGCCGCTCCCACGCGTGGCGCCGGCCGCGAAGCAGAGCGCCAAGCCGCTCCCACGCGTGGCACCGGCCGCGGAGCAGAGCGCCCAGCCACTCCCACGCGTGGCGCCGGCCGCGGAGCAGAGCGCCCAGCCACTCCCACGCTTGGCACCGGCCGCGGAGAGGCCTTGCGGGGTGCCCGACGCGATGGGGCCAACCGAGGCGCCGGCCGCGGCAGAGCGGAACCAGAGCCCGGCCCCTTACCGCAAGCTGGTCCCGGCCGTCGTCCAGCACACCGCCGACATCGGATGGACGAGCGCGATGACCGGCTTGTCGCCATCCTAGAGCGGATGGAGGAGAGAGAAGCTCAACAGGTTGTAGAGCTGAGTCAACAGCGCCAGAGGGAGCTGGCGTTGCTAGAGAGAATGGCAGGACAACTAGAGGGGATGTTGGGGGCCCTAGTTGGTCGACTCCAGCAGCCCAATCTCGATTAGGCAGACACGTGTAGTTTAGCGCAGTTTAACCCAGGCCTAAATGGCATCTTTTATCATATCTCGGATGGCGGCGGCGTTGAGTCATCCTCGGCAGCACGCACCACTCTGGGGCGCTGGAAGGCTCCACCGGTCTGCGTTCGGCAGCCGCTGATGGATGTTGGATAGCGTTTTCCTCGAGAATGTTGTGGAGAATTACTGCCACGAACGCGATTCTCGGAACGTAACGGCAACTGTGCTCAGATCTCTTTAATACTCGCCGCCAGCGGCACTTTAGTCTACCGAACGCGTGTTCCACGACTACGCGTGCTGCTCCTAATTGCGTGTTGAAGCGTGCCTTGGACGGGTCGTTTTGCTGGGCTGTCGGGTACGCCTTTATCAGCCATGTTTGAAGCGGGTATGCTGCGTCCCCAGCGATCGCCAGCGGTAGCCGTCGTCCATTGACCTCCACAGTTCCCTGTAGACCAGAAGGACAGTGATAATTGCTAGTCTGCATGCATTAACAAGTATGCGTAATGTGCGGTGTCCTATGATTGGAAATGTTACATGTGATCTTATACGTTCGTGTATAGATAACAGTAGAGGCTTGCATATGTACAACAGTGGTAGGTCGACTGTGTGTACCTAGGTGGTTCGGTGATATCCCGGATACGACATTTGCGTCATATGACCTGCTAATATTCCGTGGATGCTTCCGGTGTGTGCGCAGGTAAGTGCGTGTGCCTGATTCCATGATTCTGCGCTCCATACTGTGGGGCCTGATGCGAAAAACAGTGTATCTTGCCTATTCCAGTTTGATGTGCCTGCTGTGCAATACAACATTCGGTTAATGGACCGTATGTTTAGACATGGCAGTCCGACTGTGTGGTTTATTGGGTTTAAAGGGCGCCGCCACACCTGGTGGATCCTATTTGCTGCCATTAGCAGTTACGATGAAACACCCACGGGCGTGCAAAGTTAGTAAACAGTGTTATAAAATTCTGAATAATGCAATCATAAACAATCGGTAAACAGAATCAACACTTATCGCCAATAAAGAAGCTGCTAGGACACAAGCACAATATTTGACGTTAAATGTTACATTAAAAAAACATAACATTAAACGTAATGTTAATATTTTCGTAGTACGTACCTGAGGAAGCTGCCGTCGCTGTGCCATGCCCCAAAGACTCGAGCCACGTAGGACGGTCGCGTCATGAGCTGATCCGGGATCGTGGCATGTGACGTGCACGAACCTGTCAATCGTAACTCTGGTCAATTCGCTTAATAAATTTTAACCTGTCAATCGTAACTCTGGTCAAGCCGCTTAATAAAATTTGTATTAAGTATATTTTGGTTGCAGAAGAGAACTACAACTAACCACTCGTTTCATTATAGTACAAATCATATATGGACAACCTCAATCGACACGGAAACTGAGGAATACATAGCCAACGATGTTAGGAAAGTGCCCCTGGGCCAGAGTGGGTTAGAGGGCACCGGAACACGTCGAATGGGACCCTAGCCAGCACAAAGCGCCCAATGGCGGTGCGTAAGGGCCCCAAGGCAGGTCAGAGAGGCCCTCGACCCAGACTGAAAGAGCCCCTGGGCATGTCAGTAGGGCCCATTAACCCGCGCACAGCAGGGGGGGTTGATTTACGCCCCCCTCATGTTTTTCAGGAGTAGCGGAAAACGGCGGCGCGCAGCGCCGACAAATTTCTTACACCTGTTTGGGCATCAATTACCCACACTTTGTAAAAGTTTTGACTTGAGGTCATTTCAGGTCAGGTCACAAGTCCATGTCAAGTGACATCACCTTCAAAAATGTTTGCGTTCGTGCCAAAGACTCAAGTCTTTTTTCGAATGTTTTAAAACTTACCGGATTTCATAAGAATATCAGTACCTACAATTCGTATATCTCGGATTTTTGGTATCGGTGACCAAATGTCAGGTCAATTGCCTGACCTCACCATTATAAGTGAATGGGAAAATAAACAAATGCTTCCCTTTCAGAAAATATGCATTAAATCAGGCTAATTCTTTCAGAAAAAAAAACTATTTTAGCTCATTCTAAATGATCAAGGTGCAATTGTAGCACAGTGATTTCTACAAGGTCATCTGAGATCATCTGAGGTCATCAGCAATGCTTTGCTAATAACTTTTGATATAAAATAGATAGAGACGATTAATTGACACCAATGTGTTCGTCTCGTCTGGCCTCGTTGCCCCATATGCAACATGAACAACCTTGGTCACCAAATGACTTTGACCTGAGGTCAAATTTTGAAGTTGCCTTACCAGGTCACCGTGTATATGTTTCAAGCGCTCAATGAGACAAACACGATTGCGTCAAAATGATTCCCTATCTTTCTTGGGAATTACGATCATGCTGATATCGCACGCATAAAAACGTGTTTGCTGTACTAACAAATAGCATAGGCTGACTTTGTTAAGACCTCATCATGATCCACTCGGCCTGGTACATGAGCACTGATGTAGTTATATGTTGTAACAGTACATACATGCGATTTAAAATTTAAATTAAGCTATTGATTGTCTCTTAATCGTTTGCTGCATATTATTCATAGTTTCCGAGATAATCGGGGGCAGGGACGTGAACCCGGGGCGGCAGAGGGGGCAATCAACCCCCCACTTTGGAAGCTGGGGGCGACGACCCCCCCAACTTTTTACAACATCACTCTTCTCGTATTAGAAGCCAACCATACTTTTCGAAGGCAAAAGTGAGAGTAATTAAAGTAAAAAGTGAGGAAGATTTAATATTTATGGCATTGTATGGGAAGCTGAGGATTGGACAGAAATGGTCGCGACTTTGACTCGGAACAGAGGAGAGTTTGTGAATTGGCATCTCGGCATCGCTAGACGCTGCGTATCCACAGTCAAGGCGTTTGATGCAAACGCTTTGCTGTCGAACAGTGCGCGAAGAACGCTCTGGAAGCCAGGCCTCTTCAGGGACGTGGTAACCGTGGGGCAGTGGGGGCAACTCGCCCCGCCCCAACTTTGGACCTGTGGGGGTGACGCCCCCCCCTCCCCCAACTTTAAAGCTAGGTGTCGGCTCTCCCCCGTCTTTTACCATGATCTTTTAACTCTGAATTAGAACCACGGCATTGTCTACGCAAATTTGCTCAAGTTTTGTAGAACAAAGGTGCAGTTTCAATCACAAATTAAAATGAAGAAAAATTAAACTGCATTACATTTTGGGACGGATTGCAACTTTCCATTTAACCCTATTCCCTGCGGCGGCCATAATTACGTTAACCTGCGGGGGCAGATTTCTTGCCCCCCCCCAGAATTATCGAAGACCGCTCGGTTGATTTCGATGGCATGAACACCATTCGATCGTCGTGACAAGATGAACAATAATGTCATCTTTGTGACCCCCGAAATTTTTTTCGTTCAAAAATGGGGTCAGGGGGGCACCCAAAATAGGATAGTTTTGACTTTTGGTGTTTTTGAAACGACCATTGCGGCCATGTGATTCACCGATTTGCATGCCCGATGCGTTTTTGGCTTCCAAGTGTAATGGTTCAGTATATAAGAGGGACAATACCAAAATGAAAAAAATTAATTAGGCGTACTTCTGCGGAGAAAAATTTGAGGATTTTATGATAATAAATATATGCTTCGTGATTGTTTAGGACGATGTAACGGTCACATGTGGGCTTTGTTATTGTTTTTAAAAAATGCACATAGCAGATTCAGGGTAAACAGGTGGGAGGCACCATGTGCGGAACGCCTTTTATCATCTTACTAATTGATGTTCGGCCTTTTTACGATTGGAAATCCCTCCCATTTCAATGTACCCGAGTGCGCCTCTGCCACCAAAATATGTATAAATCCAAAGTATTTAGCGTATAGGCAATGGACATAGTTTTTGACGCTTTTATTTCCACGCAACTCCGAAGGAAGTTTGCGCCGACAACCGCATCAAAATGACCTACCGAAAAAATGAAGCCTGGAAGCCGCTTCTGCCTGAACCGATTTTTTCCCCATTTTTTGACAGAACAACGCGTTGCATTCAATTCTAGGAAATTATAAAGTTTCAAACGCTAGGCTTAATTTTTTGGGAAGCGGCCGCAAAAAACTACCGGGGGATAAAATCTGCCCCCGCAGGAAATGGGTGAACAGTGGGCATCGCACATCTTCACCATCATATCATTCGAAACCACTGTGAATACAGGCACAACCTGGCATAGGATATTGTTTCTTTCGTCGTAAGTTGATAGAGCTATTGTTGGTCACAATCACGGTTGATAAAATACTCATGGTCACAATGTTGTAAATGCTTTTTGGAGACAAATGCCACTATCATGAAAATATTCTAGGTGCCACAGGTAGTAAATAACTAGACTTTTTGGCATGGGGTAGTCTGTTTTTTTAGAAAACGCTTTCATTATATATGTATGATGTCGACTCTGCTCCCCTGACGTTCAGCGGAGAAAGAGTCGGCCAGGGCCGAAAAGGAAAGTGGTCACCACCGAAATTCCGGATTAAGGCGGTCACCGGTATTGGACGCAGTTATGGAACGGATGACAATATTATCGGGATAGGATTCCGAATACGGCGTGAACGGGTGGCGATATATGGCGATAATCCTGTTTTTTTTTTTGGGGGCGGGATATAAAAAAAAACGGGGGGGGGTGGGAAAAAACCACAGCCCCCCCCGATTTATAAATCGGGCTTTTTTAGCTATCATTTTTGCTTCCTCAGGTCCGCCAAAAAGTTCGCCCCCCCCAACTTGAAAGTACTTCCCACGCCCCTGATCGGGGGTTTCTGGAAAATAATCGTAAAAGAGTCCTAAAACAGGAAAATCTGACCTTTGGTGACCACTGGTGACCTCAATTGTGAACTGGTCAAAGAAAAGACTGAAATACTTTCGATATAGTTTTCCTAGAGCTATTTAATGCCATTTTCCGATTGTCGCTACGTTGCGTAGTTTTCGAGATCTCACGGGGGGGAAATCACCCCCCCTGCAGTTCGTGTTCGGCGCGAACCCCCTGCAGTGCGCGGGTTAAACATGCAAAATGGGACCCTCACCAGTACGGAAGAAGCAGAACTTTTCATTCGTTCTACTGGGCCCTTTCAACGCTTGGGAATGGATACTCGAGGCGCCCCCCCCCCTACTGGGTGACTTCCTGGCTACTTGCCTCTTGCCTGTTGGTAGAGATCCCTTTGAGGCGACGCTCCAGGCGAAATCCTGGCTACGTGCCTGGTTCGTGGGCCTCTGAGAGTCCTGGTCCAATGAAGTTAATCATAATTTTAAGACAAGAAGGGACATCACAAAATTAAGTGCACTGAAAACAATTTTGACCACATTTAAGGTAGTAAATGGGTGGTATAAAGGTGGTGGAACCATTTGTCCCCAATCTGGACCACCTTTCAACCACCCTCTGCCACATCTACTACCTTTTGACCACTGAGTAACAGCCTTGGACGATGATAGTTTTTAACTACATGACAAACTACCCTACCACCTGCGTACGACATTGATACCCGTTCGACTTACATGTGGCTTATATTGGAATTACCTTTTTAACCACCCCTACCACGTCTGGATACCTTAAACCACATGTTAAGAAATCTGTACACCTCTTTACCCACTGGGTGACACATTTTTATCTCGTTCGTACTACTTTTTTTGACTATTATCTGGACTACTTTATTCACCCCTAACCACGTCTGATTACCTTTGAACCACATGTAAAGAACATCTTTACTACATCTGTACCACCTTTTTACCACCAGCGTACGACATTTTTACCTCGCTCCGACTACACTTTGACTATATCTGGACTACCTTTTGACCACCCTTTACCACTTCTGAATTACCTTGGATCTCATGTTAAGAACATATAAGTATATTTCCAAAAACTTTCGCCGACATTTCAAACCACTTTCCTACCATATAAGCTGATCACATTTCACTCCCTGAGCCACATTGTCCCACACATTTTAACCTCATCTATCACCTCCGACAACTTTGCGACTTGTATTAAACAAACATACAAAACTGCATGCTCTGGGCGTGACAAGTGAGAGCGGCGCGGCAGGCGGGCTGCTCCCCAGCAGGCGGGCTGCTCCCCGGCAGGCGGGCTGCTCCCCGGAAGGCGGGCTGCTCGCCGGGTCTCAACGCGGTACGTCCGCAACTGATTCATACTGCTGCTTCTTCAAAATCCACAAGTGTCAATCAACATATCGATATTAACGTTGCATTAACAAGAATGTTTTGATGTTATTTAAAATCAAGTACAGGTACCTACATAAGGGAACATAAAATAAATTATCAATATTTGATTTAGATGTGCGAGCGCAGTGGTGGTGCTGCATACCTTTCGATCCGTCAGTTTTTGTTCAATGGAAGGCCTTAGTTTCAAGTCTAGTGGTTGTTTCTATGGAAGCTTATCAAATATCAACATAAACGTAACATAACTCAGTTTATTTTGGACAAAACTTACCGAAAATAGCCACCAGGCACCACGAACACCACAGAAGCACCCGCCATCCACAACTTGGCGCACAAACAAGAAACAATATGGCTGCCGTTGATGGCGATGAAGGGAACTGAACTGGTAATTGCACTGGTAAAGGTAGTAATCGCCCGATTATGGAACGCTCTGTGACCACAAGGAAACTACCTTTAACGACATTTGAAGTACCCCGCCAGCGTGATTCAATGGGTGGTAATAATGTAGTAACGGCTAACGCCGTAATGTTGTAAAAACATAGTCAAATGTGGTATATAGATTGTCAATATGTGGTCCAAATGTGTAGTACGTGGTAAATAACTAATGATTTATCAGTTTATACGTTGTCAATGGGTAGTAGGACCATGGTCAAGAGGTGTGAGGTGGTCAAAAATGTTTTCAGTGTGGCCGAAATCCGTAAAGTTTTTAATATGAATTTGTGTCTGGTGATAGGGGGATAGGGGCCTTTCAATTTCGAAGGTCCCTTTTGAAGCGCGGTCCCCACCACCCCCTGGACGAAATCATGGCTAATGCCTGGACGGTGATACTTGAAATGATTAAGGCATCGAGTTTATATTTTTTAACATTACCTGCCACGATCGTCGACGACACCCTGCAGGACGAAGCTTGCCCATCCTTTCCTGTTTGTGAGAATCTCGAGTGATTTTTCTCGGTGCAGAAACAGGAAATATGGGTGCCATCGATGGCTGCCCAGTAAATCAACGGATGCCGGTTCCGCCGCCGGACACCGACTCAGCCACCAATCCACCGCCTCACGTGTCCCATCTGTTGGGAAGTTCGCACGTAGGCCCCGTCGAATCATCCAACTGAATGGTGTCAAAGGAATTATAATCAATTATTTTCAAAAAATGGCAACTTAGGTCTGAAGTGGCAACATCTTTATCTACACTCGACAGGTACAGTGAAAACAATGTGACTTTTCAATGGTGAATATTAGTTAAATTTGATTCCTTTAGTATAGAAGTTGCAGAATTAACAATATGAAATTTATTATACAGGGACTTTTGGAAATGAATAGCCCACAGCATAGCTGTTAGACAAAGGTGTCAACAAATGTAGCAGTTCTCAATTGGCTCAATATATTATTTAGAGTGATAGTTATTTTGATGACATATGACAACAGTGTCTGAACATGTACCTGACATCGTCATTGGTAAAAGTCACAAAGAGAAAATCATGACAAGAAAATGATGTCTTAGCAAACTGACAATAAAATAGATCACATTTAAAGTTATGATTGAAACATAAACTCCAACAAACTATTATATAAAGGAAAGTTAAATTCATGACTGTCCTTTTACCATTCCTGTTTTTATTATGACAACATACCGAAGAAACATGTGGAAGAATTTGACGAATGCCCCCCCCCCCTACATCATATGTCCATACATCATAGGTGCTCTTCGCGACACCAAACAAGCAGGCCACAGTCCTCATTTCTGATGTGGATGCCATGATCCACAATGCAATTGCGACACGCTTCTGAAGTGGGACGGAATCAGCAATGCTGGTTGGGTCCGGAGTTAAATCAGGTGCCACCAGGCCAACGATAATGTCAAAGATCTGTGATGGCATCTGAGAAACAATACAGGTGAAATGCATATGAGCAAATGAAACGCAATTTCAATGCACAAACATTTTTCACACATGCTTCCCTGTGACTACTGAGCACATCATTATGTCGGTCACTGGCAAATAACTTCTGTGATGTTATGATTGTATATATTGTATGATTGTATATATTTGTATTATATGTAATGATTGTATTTAATGTTTTATGTAAGCATAATGCATGTCAATTTTGTGTAGACTTCTCCATCATGTGTATGCTTGTCAGTATGCTTTGTCACTGACAGACTACATTTTTCACACAAAATTGCTTATCCATGGAACAAATCAACCAAGTTTATTAAAATTGGAGACACATGCAACTATTATTACACTAGTTTTTCAGAATGTGATTATTAACGAACGAACGAAAGACTTTATTCCAGACCTCAGTGGCCCATATCTGGGTTGCATAATTACAAACAGTTGCATACAGTGAAACAGTAAAACGTACCCTGAAGTGCTCGAGCCACTGACTTTCCGTGAAATTTGGGACATCGTGCTCCCAGAAATTATTATATCTCAGTTTTTTTTTCTTCTCTGAATTTGAGTTCCAAGATGATGTAAGGTGAGGACAACCTTTTTCGCTCCTGATAGACGCCTTTTCCTCTTCTCTTCGATTTCATGAACACTGTTTTTTAAGACAAGAATCACAACCTGGACTTTAAGCCAAAGGGCTAATAATACAAATATCCATACCATCTTCTCATGATTATCCATCTGGGGAACAGATATGCTGCATTAATTATTAGCGTTAACTGCCCTAACTCCAAACAGTCGTATCACCAAAACATAATCCAGTACACTTTAATAGCCTATAATCTGCAAAAACATAAAAGAAGTCACATGACAAACTGAAACCAGACACAGGCCGTTAAATGAATGCCTGTACATTTTAATAGCATTTATTCTGCAGAAAAAAAAAGAAAAAAAAAAGAGGAGATGAGTGACACATGAGAAAGAATGTGAGTGCAAGTGATGCCATTAAAGTTAATTTGACTACCAACCTAGCCTTTTCATAACGTGATTCAAAACACTCTAACTTTAACTCATTTCGTTATTCTTCATCTTTCAAAGTTTTACTAAAGAAAGTCCATATAAAATTTGACCATACCTTCACTTTCAAGTCATCCAGTAACAAATGAATGAACCTTTAAAATAAACGTATATAATTTTGGGCAGCACTACACACAGCACCGTTATTTTTTTATTAATTACATTATTATAACAACCCAAGTAAATACAACTGGCTACTGGCCATCGTTGATGCTTGATTACCTGAAAATGCGAACATACGTGGGCGCAGTTAAAGCGAAAATCAATTTTCTATCGAATTTATCCACACGGAAAAATAGAAAGTTTTAAAGCAGAAAAGTGCGTAGTGAGAAAAAAGTTGCCAAAATCGGTATTTCTGATTGGTCCTACATTTAAAATCCTTTGCCACACTAGGTGGCCAAAGGAATCCTATCGCCACCTTCGACGGGTGGCTAGCTGGCAACACAAGATGCCATGATCGTGGCGGCAGGGGACGTGTCGACGTGGAGTAGGTATACCTGTGACGAAATGTGTGATTATGGGTAATTTGACGTTATTAGATGAGTAAGGGTGTTGAATCATGCGGCAATTACTAACAACTGTATTTGAAAACTCCACAATCATCCAGCTTTGTGGCTGAGCAGCAAAACTGGATTGGCAAACAGGGCGGCACTAACAGGCTACCGCCGCCCGGTCACGGGCCGACTGCCAGCTGACCGGGGTCGGTACAGTCTCTGGTAGCGCGCCCTGAACGGGAGCAGCACATCACGCTGGTTAGAGGCTAAATAATGTAAAAATATCCGTAAACTCATGATAATTTTGTACCTTTCGACATGGGCTTTGTCTCTACTGGGATCTCGTTCCGTGGTCCTATTATGGAGGACTGGGCCGACCATTCTGAACTCGAAATTTAAACAATTTTCAACGTAAGGGTTACGCCAACATTTGACACAACACAGATCGGTAAGAGGGTATTGGCGGCGCGGCGCTGCCGCGGGCGGTCGCGATGGTCGATCGGGCCGTTCATGGAAGCCGGGTGAGGTGAGGTACTGCAGCTATTGAGAGCGATTCACTAATCACTGTTGATCTGCTTATATCAACAGCGTGGGGTTCGGCTTTCAGTTGGAGATTGTTCTACAGACTGTAACGAGTTTGAACATGTATCATTTGCCCGCCTGTTTGCTCTAACGTAAGTGGTAGCATCGGTCATTAGAAAAGTTCCGATATTTGGGCAAAAATGGAATTTGCAAAAAAGACCTTGACAGATTTAAAAAAGAAATATAGACCTGAATCCTCATGCGGTAAGCTTTCGAATGGCATGACTCTCGTCTTTTGAGCCCTCCGACCCCTACTAACGAACCGTGGGGTGGAGAAGCAAGTTGTGGAGGCCTACACTGAAAAAATCTGACTAGGGTACCCTGGTAACCCCCTGTTTCCAATTGTTACCACCCTTTGACCAC
>VOPJ01002421.1:0-15188 GCA_014673585.1 Semibalanus balanoides
AGCTGGATGGTCAGAGGTCACAGACAGCCCACCAGTCATAGCTGGATGGTCAGAGGTCAGCAGACAGCCCACCAGTCATAGCTGGATGGTCAGATAGTAGACGCGACTCGACCGGTCACATGGTACCTAGTCAGGCGTCAGACAGCCAGCCATCCGGCTGGTATGCAGGACGACCATCCGTCCAATGCCTGGCCAAGTCCACTGATTACAAACACGCGGCCATTCATCGGCGCGATGATAATGGACTGGCAATATTCGGTGCCAAACGATGCATAGCCTTCCGCAGTCATCGGTATCGATCTTTACCATAACAAAGAATCAAGTGGAGCAAAACAAGTGTCCGCAATCAAGTGTCCGCCCCCGTAGCTCTCAGTGGGAGAGCGCTGGTCTTCTGACCTATCTCAGTAGTGGCAGCCCTGGGTTTCGAGTCGCTTCGGAGCGCTGCCTATTATGCTCCTGACTTGGGAGGAGCCTGTCGGCCGTGGCAGTGCGGTTCGCCCAAGTGCACAAGGTGACGTTCAGCGAGCGTAGTGCGGACCGTGTCAGGTATGTCGGGCACGCTAAAACTTTTCGTCTCGAATATGTGCTGCCGGCCAGATCGGATTGCTCGATGCACGGGTGGTGAGGTCAGGACCAGCGCAACAGGCTCTGCTTAGAGCGGGTCCTGACCTCGGAAAGCCATCCATACAGAACATTCGGACTAAATAAAAAAAAAAAATCACGAAAGCCCACATGGAAGTTCTTTTGATACACCGCCGTTATTCTCAGTGTATTGTCTGCCCGTGTAGTCTGGTGTAGTGTCGTGTAGTGTCGTGTAGTGTCGTGTAGTGTCGTGTCGTGTAGAGTGGAATTAAGTGTCGTGCGTACCCGGCACGACTGGGCCGCCGCAGCCAAGATGGACGATGGTCTGTGTCTGTCCGGGGACGGGCACGGAATCAGACGGCGGCCATTAGTTATCGGGCTGGCCGCCAGGGGCCGGGTGGGCTGAGCAGCAGCCGAGTTTTCCCAGCGTGTCAGGTGTCGGGGTGTATATCAGCGGGTGTTGATTGATGGAGGGGTGCAGCCACCGCCACCGTCGCCGCCACCGCACGTGAGGCTAGGCGTGATCGGTCAGGAGCAGTGAGCACTGCAGCTGCAATACCGCACAGCTGAAAAACTAGGACAGGAAACGACGGGGTGATACGGACGGCTGCCGCTGCAGCAGTGGGGGCGATGGGGTGCTGCTCATGGCGGTAGTAGGAAGGGCGGCAGAGGGACCCGCAGGCGGCGGGGAACCTCACTCATCCACCCCCAGAGAGCCTGCAGTCAGTTTAATGAGCTGGATCAGGCGATGTGGCAGTGATGACCTGACACAGCTGCTCGACTGAAAATGGTGCCGCCACCATCACCACCGCCGCTACCGCCACCGGCCCATTCAACGACAAATGGCACCAATCAAACTAAGTTATCGAGGCTCAGCACGCGATCGGCGAGGCCCGCTTTATCATGTAAATAATTTGGATGAGGACGTTGAATTTCCTTTAACAACTGCAGAAATATGGCATCGTAGTTAAACTAATCGCAAAGCGGACGACCTATAGTTATAAGGCATCTTAACAGTCTTGCGGCACAGCATGTATCAGGTATTATGTTTGTAGCGCCATCTATGGAGTGATAAGATACATAATAAGTAGACTGGACTGACCAGGGTCCTAGGAATGCTTTGAAGCAAGGATGAGGAGTGGAAAATTCAGCTGAAAAATAGCTATTGAGTATTGAGAGTGAAAAAACTAAAAAGACCATATAATGTACTTGGGCTTTATCCAAACTCACCCATCAAAATCGGCTGTTACTTCAATAGAAGACAATACATCCCTAACATCCACAGGTTAATTCTAGCGTTATTGGTATCGGTGCTAGGGTTAGAACTTATAGTTTCCAATATATATTTATTCGGAGTCCAAATTCACACTAAAACTGAAAAAGTGAAAAATACTACCGACAGGGTGTCGTTTTCCACCCAGATTTGTCAACTCTAGGTCACTGAGACTGACTGTATTCGGGACCATCCACACTTAATCTGTGGCATTCCAGAGTCCGTCGTTGAGTCTTGCGGCACAGCATGCACCAGGCGTCATGTTTTTAGTGCCATCTATGGACTAATAAGATAAGCAGTATGTCATGCGGCACAGCATGCAACAGGCGTTAAGTTTCTAGTGCCATCTATGGACCAATAAGATAAACAATACGTCATGCGGCACAGCATGAGACAGGCGTTAAGTTTCTAGTGCCATCTATGGACCAATAAGATAAGCAATACGTCATGCGGCACAGCATGCAACAGGGGTAAGTTTTTAGTGCCATCTATGGAGAAATAGGGGAAATAAAAATTTGGAGATAAGTCATGTGGAAATAGCATGCGGCAAGCGTTCAATTTCCAGTGTCAACTGTCATCTATGTAATAAGACACCAAGTCATGCGGCACAGTATGCATCAGGCGTTGTGTTGCTAGTGCCATATATGAGAAGAGGAACAAGGTATGCGGCAGACAATACAGGTATACAATAGGCGCTATGTTTCTACCGCCATCTATGAAACTGTAGACAAACAATAAGTCACGCGACCGGACATGCAGCAAGCTTCCAGAGAGAGAAAATGTGTTCTGCAATAAATTAATAATGGTACACTCCTCATGTAAAAATACGATTTCATTTGTATCACAAGCTACTTGCACAGAGGACATTGACCAGTCGATTGGATTTCTGAGTCCCTACAAACCTGCAGTTTAACAATAACTATGAACAAGTTCAACAGACCAAACGTAGCGGGCTGCGGGTGTACCGGAAAACTAACAGATAAGAATAAAACTAACAGAGAGAACAGAACAAAGCAAACTAGGAAACCTAAGGTCAGACTTCTCCAGTGGCCTGTATGCACGGGTTAATTTAATAAATTATATAATAAATTCGTAAAGAGCAGGTAGTGTCACCACAGTTAGTTTGAATGAGAGTAAGCCACAGCTTTTTGAAGATAATATACCAATCTCGTTTTTAAGGAGGAAGCAACGGAAAACACATAATTTCAGATTTAATATGCCACAGTGGCAGTATGAAGCAGTACAATGTGCCGTCCACCAGCGGCTGTTAATGACCTGATAACTATATTAACTTACCATATATTATGAATCAATTTATAGCAGATGCCACACTCCTCTAACCAATCTCAGCACTGACATCCAGCCTAGCGAAGGATAAATGCAGTTCATTTCGCTCCTGTCCAATATTTGACAACGGATTTATTTAGCAGCACATCATCCAGCTTAAACCTGAACCCTCTGAGGAGCATCTTAATCCGTATGGGTAAATCGATGCGCTGCGGCTCAGGAAGGAAAGTCGCCGAGCAAACGCAATCAGACTGCTGGCCCCATCGTTCAGACTGCTGGCCCCATTAACTGAGTGGTGCAGCCCTCATGGATAATATGTCGGTAGATGAGAGAAGAAGCAAACATTCTTCCAGACACCCAGACGACGAGCACTCCGAGGTGTCATACTTAATGGATTGGATGAATGTATGGCCCAATGCAATATGTCCCATGGTGTGAGAAAGACAGACCAAAATTGCAATACATTGAACAATAAATTCCGTACATTACCGCCGGGTTTTCAATACATATTTTAGTGTTAATATTTACACCTTTTTGCTTTCCTTTTCGGACCGTGAATACAAACCTTGGTAATACTAACCCGTGAGGATACCCGTGAGGTAGATCAAAGCCGTGAGGTATCAAACCCGTGAGGATAGATCAAAGGGTTCATTGTTTGTCATGCAAAGTGTTTTCGCGCACGCAAAACACTTGATTTTTTAGACGGCAAAGTTCAACCCAATTGAACCTTGCCGTCTGAAATCGTGATTTGGGGAAACTTAACATACCATTGTGATCTCTTTGTCGGTTACCATTCCGATTCTCGCATGAAAAGCTCCGAAAAATACAAAACTTTAGCATCAATATCCATCATCACATCAACATTCCCTCCACAACACATGTGATGATGATTGAGGCTTACAGGCGCCACAACTACCAAGGTCATATGGTCCACAGCACTTAACCGCCACTGCGCGCCAGACTGATTGCTGTAACCTCCTCCAAGACACCACCCGCATCACCAAACCCACAGACAGGCCGACATTGCTGCCGGGGCCGGGAACACAGGGGAGCGGGGCCGGGAACACAGGGGAGCGAGGCCGGGAACACAGGGGAGCGGGGCCGGGAACACAGTGGGAGCGAGGCCGGGAACACAGGGAGCGGGGCCGGGAACACAGGGGACGAGGCCGGGAAACACAGGGGAGCGGGGTCCGGGAACACCGGGGAGAGGGGCCGGGAACACAGGGGAGCGGGCGGGAACACAGGGGAGCGGGGCCGGGAACACAATACTATCAGGGGAGCGGGGGCCGGGAACAACAGGGGAAGCGAGGCCGGGGAACACAGGGGAGAGCGGGGCCGGGAACACAGGGGAGCGGGGCCGGGAACACAGGGGAGCGGGGCCGGGAAACAGGGGAGCGGGGCCGGGACACAGGGACGCGGGGCCGGGAACACAGGGAGCGGGCCGGGAACACAGGGGACGCGGGGCCGGGAACACAGGGGAGCGGGGGGAACACAGGGGACCGGGGCCGGGAACACAGGGGAGCGGGGCCCGGGAAACAGGGGAGCGGGGCCGGGGAACACAGGGGAGCGGGGCCGGGAACACAGGGGGAGCGGGGCCCGGAAACACAGGGGAGCGGGCCGGGACACAGGGAGCGGGGCCCGGGAACAAGGGACGGGCCCGGGAACACAGGGGAGCGGGGCCGGAACCAGGGGACGGGGCCGGGAACACAGGGGAAGCGTGCCGCCAGCACGTCACCACAGCAGCCGTTGACCCGACGACAGCGCTTTGATCAAGCTAATGGGTTCGGATCAAAGTGACCGGTAGCATGCAACCCCATAGACAGGCAGTGCAGCGTAATGCAAGTCACCGGACAGTAAAACGTAATGCAGCACCGGACAGTAACGTATGCAGCACCGGACGTAACGTAATGCACGCACCCGGACAGTAACGTAATGCAGCACCGGACAGTAACGTAATGCAGCACCGGACAGTAACGTAATGCAGCACCGGACAGCGGATGCAGCAGGTGCGTGCCCAGCACATTGGAACATACAGCGAGCGCGTCTGTGGACAGCGGGTCTCCTGTCTCCTGTCTGTGGTCTCCTGTGTGTGGTCTCCTGACAGCAGGTCTCCTGTCTCCTGTCTGTGATCTCTGACAGCGGGTCTCCTGTGTGTGGTCCCCTAACAGCGGGTCTCCTGTCTTCTGTTTGTGGTCTCCTGACACAGCAGGTCTCCTATCTGTGGTCTCCTGACACAGCTGGTCTCCTATCTGTGGTCTCCTGACCCAGCTGGTCTCCTATCTGTGCTCTCCTGACCCAGCTGGTCTCCTGTCAGAGGTCTCCTGACACAGCGGGTCTCCTGTCTGTGGTCTCCCTGACACAGCGGATGTCCTGTCTGTGGTCTCCTGTCTGTGGTCTCCTGACACAGTGGGTCTACTGTCTGTGGTCTACTGACACAGCGGGTCTCCTATCTGTGGTCTCCTGACGCAGCGGGTCTCCTATCTGTGGTATCCTGACCCAGCTGGTCTCCTATCTGTGGTCTCCTGACACAACGAGTCTCCTATCTGTGGTCTCCTGACGCACAGCGGGTATCCTGTCTGTGGCGGGGACAGAGAGCGCACGTCACGTCTCCACGCCGAGACATGCCGCGTCCAACTGTGACGCGACATGACACAATATTCAGGGTCACCGCAGGATCAGCATCAGACGTAATCGCTGACATGCTTCCTGACGTAGCAGTTCATCCCAGCCTAACTCCTTCGCTCTCCCATGATTGTCAGACTTCTCCTACCGCTCCGCAGTCGGACTCCCTCCCTGTACCTACCGACCTATCTGCATTTCCAGCCCTGTCTTGCCCATGACCGGCGCACTCCTCCCTAGCACTCCACTGTCGGCCTCCATCTCTCTCCCTGCAGTCACACTTCTCCCTCCATTCCTCCCCTCCACTATCCCAACCCTCTCCCTCTATCCCGGGTCTACCTGCGTCTCAGAGATCTGGAGTGGACTCTGACCCAGGCACGGAGCGCCGCCGGCCAGCGCAGCGGTAGCAAACTGCGCCCGCTCGTGTCCGGGATCGGCGCGGAGCACTGCCGTGTACGCCGACGGTGGGTGACCTTTGCACAATGCGCTGCGCTATAGGGCGAGCCGAGGGCGTGAGGGAAAGCAATGGGCCAGCAGACCAGGCAAGCAATTGGCGTCGGACGGGAGCAGTTAACTTTAATTGAGGCCGGGTTTAAAGTGAACGGTCTGTGGAAGTAGAATGCATAGGGAACTTCATTGACTTACATGATTCAAAGAACCACATGCATATTGCATATCCGCCAACAGAACAGAAGCGTCTTAGAGTGTATCAGCGATTTACCGATGCAAGGAATCCGATATCTTACGTGGAACCCTTAACCTCGAATATATGCCGATATTCAATAAATACCGGTCAGCAAACATCGATGCACGGTGGCGGAAGCAGGCAGCAATCTACACCGTCCGTCCGTACACCCAAGGTAATCCATTCTCCTGTACGGTATTCAGCGATGAGCCATGGTCCCATCGAGCGGGCGTCGTCCGATCTCCGCGGTCCCGTCGATTACCTGTGTCGTTGCTGATGATTGGTCGCACTCAGTGACGTATGGTCAGATGGCGAGACGGGCACCACCGTTGCCATGACGACCGATCGGAACGGAGCACTTCTTCAGGAGCGTCAATGGTTCCCGGAATAATCCGACATCGCAATTCGACAACAGAGTCGGGATAAATGCGCTCACGCAATGGAAAATTGTACAACATTTACATTTTTATATTTTAATTGATGGTGTTTTATCGTGTGTGTGCTTTCATGCCAGCAGCCGCCTCCTCCGGTTGCATACGCTTCTTTAAGTTTTCTAAGGCAACAGTCGTTGCTTTGGCGACATGGAGATTATTACGCTACATACTACGTTGATATGTTTGTAACCGCACCTATATGCATTTCACAACGGAGATTCGTTTAATGGTCAGTATTGAACAAACTTGTTGACAGTGTGTTGAAAGTAACAATCGAAACCAATAAACCATCTTAACCAGATTGACTTATGGCCAGTGGGGGAGCTTCCGTTACTCCGTTACTAACGGAACTACTTTGTCAGTAACGGAATAACGATCTCGTTAATTTTCAAAACAGGTAACAATGGACCAAGTAACTTCCGTTACTTTACAATCAAGTCCGTTACTCTGTTACTTTCCTAATTTTTGGTAGAGATAATGGGCCGGTGTGAAAAGGGTAACGAGTAACACTAGCGGGGAAAAATAGAAGTAGCATATAACAGCCAATCTCTTATCGAACAGATGTCATCTTAGGTCATTTGAGGTCAGTGACCTCGGTTTACCTGATAAAAATTGCCTCAGTGGCACATATTATTATGTAAAATGGATGCCACATTTGAAATTAGCGTCACAAATGTCCTAGAAACTGCCAGAGACCAACAAGTCATATCCGGTCATCGGAGGTCAGTGACCTCGGTTGACCTCTGCAATGGTCAACCGATATTAGGTCATCCGAGGTAATGATCTGGGTGGAGACCATACATGTCACTTGTTAACACCTGTTCATTTGTTACTGAAAAAGCAACACTCGGAAAGTGCTAAGTTACAAGCATCAATACTATGGTACGCCAGTTGTTTGTCATGACCTTGGAAAACGGGTCATAGGTCATGGGTCATAGGAAGAAGGGATTTATTTAGAGTATGTGTCAAATGGTTGTAAAGTAATAAGGCACTTAACGTTTCATCACAATCGGTTGATAAATACGCGAGTTATTCTCGAAAGACGGAAGGGGTGGGGTGGCATCCACCCCCTAAACTAAAGTAGCGGAGTAACGGACTAAAAAGTAACTTACGCTAACTTTGTCGCAAAGTAACGGAACTACTTTTAAGTAGCGGAGCAACGAGTAACGGAACTACATTTTTGAGTAACGATGCCCGCCATTGCTTATAACACAAGTGGAATCCAATCAGATTTGAACTGGTTGAGCCCGGATGACGAGAGTCAACCATTTCTCTGCATCAGACTGTAATCTCATTCGGGCGGTCGTAAGGGCGAATCCCATCATCGGGCACGACAGGGATTGATCGGCTGGCTGCGCGACTGGGCTGTCACAGATGAATGTACCTGAGCTGAGAGGCTACATTGCTGATCACAAGTCCACGGTCACCAGGTATGTACCGACCTATCCTGCATCAGCAGTCAGCAGTCAGCAGTCAGCAGTCAGCAGTCAGCAGTCAGCAGTCAGTAGTCAGCAGTCAGCAGTCAGCAGCCAGCAGCCAGCGATCAGCAACTGACAGCTGTTCAGCTGCAGCTGACGGAGAAGCTGCTGATTACGAGCGAGTGCGAAGCGCGCAGCGAGTCCTCATTGAACACCGGATTTTTTCTCGTATATAAGCGGCCGACCCGACCCGACCCGGCCAGACCATAACGCTGGTCAGAAGCTTATATTTTTTAACCCCGCATCAGATTGACAAGCGGTCTTCGCCAGCTGATAGCCCCATGCAATGACATTATTATTATTTACATTTTTTCTCGCGTGAGAGGTCAGCATGGCGCGTGCAGCGTGACACGTGCCGCGTCAGGGGTGTCAGAAAATATTATCCTGCTATGGTGAAACGGCTGGACCTATTAAGCTGACATTTGGTGTGTGGTTTGAGACTTCACACCAAATTTCACCCCTGTTCCGTTCACGAAATTACCTACAAAACATCGTTACAATGCCGGACCTATATCTCGGTAACCAAAAGTCGCAAAGACACGGGTCAAACACAGATGAGTAGAGAAACGATCCGCCCAGCGTATGCACTAGTGTCGATCAGCGGCGCGTGGTACGTGCAAAGTTACTGGCTATACAAGCGTAAATTCATGGTTTATAACGTTTTCACCATTTAAATCAGTGCTTAGCACCTTTGAGCAGGGGCGTAGGAACTCATTTGAAGTTGGGGGGGGGGGGGTCAAAAGGCATTTTGAAGTCGATTCTTCCCATGCAACGTCCGTAGGCGTAATGTTAAAATCCGAAAATGTTGGGGGCAGTTTCCCCCTGCCCCCGGCTCCTACGCCTATGCCTATGGGATGTGAAGCGATGAAACAAACACCAATGTGTAGACCAATGTACCGTCTCTAAAGCGCATGCAAAAATTGAGTTGTTCACGCAGAATATCGGTGTTGAAATCCGCCTGTAATATTTACATTGCCGATTGTTTCCTATTTCCTTCATTACGACGCCGTAGCATCAAAACCAAAGGGTGCTAAGCGATACAAATGATGCAGCTGTAAAGCGCAATCAAATCCATCTAATACCCACCCAAAATGTATTTTTGCCTACAAACATGAAGCTTATAATTGCAGATGAAAAATAACGCTGCAAAACCTATTTAGTTCAAAGTATCGATTTAGTTCGCCGATCTATTTGCGACGGCAAAACAACACATAGCGAAAACAATTCAAAAGCATGCTTCGCACAAAACGAACCTCCGTTGGGCGGGTGATAAATTAACGCGGGTTTATTAGGGCTCGCTCGTCCTTTGCCGTTTAAGGCGTCTTACTGGTTAAAACTACCAATATTTAGCAGTTCGAATAGAAATAGACCTAGTCCTCTACATATATGTATAATAGCGAAACGCTAGCCAGCTTTTGTAACACCACTAGTAATCAATTATCACCACCACATTTATCCACAACATAAAAAAGCTCCAAAATAGCAAAAACACTTTGATATCTGTCAAAACACACCATCACCGAATCACCAGTCCGCGACACTTCTGTATATCACCGCCGCCACCTTGTTCGGGACATAACAAACTACCCGGGAGCGTATCTAACTACCTGGACCAGGGGCAATCGATGGAGCTGAGCTTGCCGCACAGCCAGGCCGCTGGTCGCCGTCGAGACAGCGATTCGATTGGGCGGCTGGCGGCGGTGTCGGCGGGCCAGCCGTGATGCGGCACCATGCAGTACCGATAGCCGGCCGGGCTTCCTCTCAGGGTGCGGTCAGCGCTGCCTGCGCCGTCCCAAAGTCGGCTACGGTTGGCCATGCTGCATCTCTATGGCCGGCGATAGGGTAACGAGAGGCGGCAGTGGGTTCGAGTGCAGGCTACCGGATACACTGGTGTGAAAAACGACTCACAGGGGCGGCATGAGGCGAAGGAGAAACTTAGAAAGACCAAGTTAGTGTGGCTTGATGTTACCGAAAGGGGATTTCAATATGAAAGCGGAACTGGACTAAGGGTTGACTATGTATGCATGCTGTCGCGCACACTGTACAACGAATGAACACAATCGATGCTTCATGCTTCGTCCACTAACGATCACCAAAATATGACGACTTTGTTGACGCCATCGCTAAACGCCCGGAAACACAGCGCGGCAGCCCGCAATTATGACGCCGGAGCCGCTGACACACCACTGCAGAGCTGAGACAAGCCGGGATTACCTAGCGACAGGTTCGGCTTCAGCAACAGGAGATATCACTTTCCGGCCGGCGTCTCGGGGGAGGGCGGCCGGCCCGAGCTCGGGCGCCGCGAGCTGTGTCGGCTCAGTGGGCCGGATATCGGTCAGATTGCTGCCGCAGTGGCACTGGCGATCCGTCTCCGGTGCTCTCAGAGCGCTGCCCTGGGACGGGGGAGGGGGAGGCTCCGCTGGAGGGATACCAAGGGAGCTTCAGGTGGACGGAGTGCTGTTCGAGGAGCGGCGGAGAACTGTGGTGTGTACTGTGGATATCTCGACGAGTGACTGAAGGAACGAAGAGGCTGTTGACAGTCTGTGCACAGTGGAAGGGATAATCGGAATGTATGTTGCGATATAAACCAAGAAAAACCCAACCGATAATAATAGGTGTACTTTGTAGTATGATGTATGAGCAATACCAGTGGATGCACTGCGGCTATGGTGGGTAGTGATATAGGCCGAGTGAAACATTGACGCGTGATCTCACGTCAGCTCTCAGTTTTCTTAGTTTCTAGAAAGTGTGTCGTAGTTCAAGTCACCTAAGGAAGCAATCCAACAAATAACACACTGTAGCCGTTCAGTTTCCCAAAGTTAACAAATCATGATTCTCCAGAGTATTTTAAGGGCAAAACGTGAAGCCTCCCAGAGATATAACTAGTCTGCGAAAGCGTTCAGCACTTAGGAAATAGTCTTCAAAATGCGTAACTTGTTTGCAATGTTCTTTTCTCTTCAGAACATAAATAGAACGAATATGAGTGAAGGTACAAAGTGCGAATTAAGATAACAATCTTGCTGACGTCTCGTCTTCATTTATAGTAGCAACTTGCTACTGTAAATAGAGACTAGACCTCCGGGTCTCGTTCTCAGCTTTGCTTGCAGTATTGTTGCATTTCTTGAGCAGAAGGTAATTTAACGTCCAGAGTAATGCATGTCGAGTTATTCCTTTCTGCATAGGCTTACACAGCATCACACAGCATTACACAGCATCGCGCCATAGCACTGAGACATCAACTACCAGTTTGAACTAGTCTCAGACTTCATGGCCCATCGGCGAGGCGGTCCGACACCTTAAAGGGAATAGGTCACATTTAAAGTTGTCTTGAAATTTAGCCATTCGTGGTATTTTGAGCTGAATAAAACGAATTTGAAATTTATTTGGACGATAGACGGATATCTGCCGAAAAATAGTAATATTTCTCTTTTCTCCTTCATGGCCATACAAACTTAATGGCAATGTATGACGTGTACGTCACACATATGATAGCTTGGATATGGAAGCTATTGCACACAATAATGACGGCCTTTATAGACATATATACGCAGGCTGCTTGTTAACAGTTGCGAAGTGGCGGGCGAAGTTTCGCGCCCCGAAACCGCCCCGAAACTACTTT
This sequence comes from Semibalanus balanoides, assembly GCA_014673585.1. Taxonomy (NCBI): domain Eukaryota; kingdom Metazoa; phylum Arthropoda; class Thecostraca; order Balanomorpha; family Balanidae; genus Semibalanus; species Semibalanus balanoides. The sequence goes on from VOPJ01002421.1 coordinate 11,978, forward strand.
TATAAGCAGCCCTCTGGTCCTGTCCCTGTGTCGAAATTACTTAGCGTAGCAAGGTAATTCTTTCACCACAACCAGACGGGTAATTAATTTAACTTTTTGGGAATGATTCAATCACGATTCATTTCGGGACATAACAAGTTCAATCAACGTTTGTTTCATGAATAACATTTTTGATAAATGATTCTTTTCGACTCAAATAATATTTGTTTTATTCATTCACGTTTGATTCAACATTGCAACAACATTGGACAATATTTTGATTCAACCTGCCTTGTTTCTATGCAGGTTTGGATTCAATCACGAATTATGAATCAAAAGATCCGGTTGTGAATCAATTATTTTTTATTCAAGGGATTTTGATTGAACGATTCAAATCGATTCAATCAAAGTCGAAACAATAACCAGTATGACCACAGCCCATTTTTCGATCTGTTTTACAAAGATCTGCTAGGTATATCAGTTAAAACCCCATGCTAAAGGCGAACTATTCCCTTGAACCCGCACCGCACGGTGACCTGAAACATCACGCGGGGGAGCATCCCGGCAAATAAGCCCATACAGAGGCGGTGTGTACCCTGACGAGGGGAGGACCATACGGTATACCCTGGTTTCAAGGCCAAGAACAGACAGCGTACACTGATTCAGGCCAGCAGCATAGGACCATTCACTGGTGGTTGTTTCCGATAGTTCACTGCAGTAACCCTGACAGAAGCGGACGCTTTATTCTGAATAGACAGATAAGCTTTTGCCAGGATTGGAAGGCTGGACACTAAACGCCCCGTTGAATCTCAGCGAGAACCGGAAAATGCAATGCCTTACGTCCGCCCTTCGCGGCAAGAGGTAGCTCGCTACGATAAAGCGCCATAGCCCCATTTCGCTAAAAGCCTAGCGATAAGCTATTCCATAAACCGAGATGGCTCTTATGTTATTGCTGCGATAGAGGCCAGTGGCGTAGCTTCTCTCCAGAAAAGTTGACGGGGGGGGGGGGGGGCAGAGCTGGAGAAAATCGCTAAAGTACCATCAAAATCCACTAATGCATATTTCACCCCAGACTTCACCCACCTCCAAGTTGGGGGGGGGGCTGAAGTCCCAGTTGGGATCCGGGGGAGGGGGCTGAAGCTCCACAACTAAAGAGGATCCTACAAACCTGCTGGAGACTGAGGAGATGGCTAACAGTTCATCGGGTGGTATCTTATCCATCGGAAGATGCTCATTGACTTATTCAATATTAAATTGTTTAATCAGCGGCGTGACAACAGGTCTGTGAACTATGATAAGTGATAACTATAAGAACTCGCATTTTAATAGTTGCAGATTACTCAAAGCTCAAAAGCGAGTTATCTCAAGACAAATTAAGGATAGGATATATATATATATATATATATATAACGTACTTCATAATTTTAGAGCAATGGATGTTACTGCCTTTACAATCAGTTAAGCCTCAAGAAAGTCTCCAACTGCGCCACTACGAGGCGAGGTGGAATTTCTGTCTCCTAATTCCCGTAACAATGAAATTCCTGCCACATTCCTCACACGCGCGGCGAACAATATGAAAAATGAAATATGTTTGAACTAAGATACCGGCGAAATCCTCAGATACGGTTACCAAGCATAATTGCTTTCGTATTTAAGTTTCAGGCTCCTCACAAAATCATCGGAAACATTGAATACTGCATTGTTCCTGCCAAGGCGCCGCGGAGCACGGGAAACCCTATAGTTTTATCAAATGGATAGTTTTATATCAAGCACGGCGCATGTCCTGAGTGTTGGCTGATACAGCCCGGTGTGCCTTGACCTATTAGTTTGTAGCGGAGGAAGGGTATCCCTCCCCGCCCCTGTACTCACCCCTCCCCGCCCCCTGTATTCACCCCTCCCCTCCCCCTGTACTCACCCCTCCCCTCCCCCTGTACTCACCCTCCCCGCCCCTGTACTCACCCTCCCCGCCCCCTGTACTCACCCCTCCCCTCCCCCTGTACTCACCCCTTCCCGCCCCCTGTACTCACCCTCCCCGCCCCCTGTACTCACCCATCCTCCCCCTTTACTCACCCCTGGAGCTCCCGCCCCTGTTACTCACCCCTCCCCGCCCCTGTACTCACCACATCCCACGCGCCCCTGTACTCTATCACCCCCCTCCCCGCCCCCTTGTACTCACCCCTCCCACCCCCCTGTTACTCACCCCTCCCCGACCCCTGTTAACTCACCCCTCCCGCCCCTGTACTAGCACCTCCTCCCCGTCCACTGTACTCCACCCCTTCCCGCCCTCTGTACTCCCCTTTCCTCACCCCTGTACCCACCCCTCCCCACACCCTATCGTAACTCACCCTCCCCGCCCCCTGTACTCACTCCTCATCAGCCTCTGTACCACGCCCTCACCCGCCCCCTGTACTTCACCCCTCCACCCCCTGTACTCACCCCTCCCCGACCTGCCCTGTACTGCACCCCCCCGCCCCCGTATCTCACCCCTGACCACGTCCCTGTACTCACGCCCCTTCCCGCCCCTCTGTACTCCCCCTTCCTCACCCCTGTACCACCGCCTTCCCGCCCCCTGTACTCACCCCTCCCGCCCCCTGTATCTCACCCCTCCCCGCCCCCTGTACTCACCCTCCCTCCCCGTAAATCACCCCTTGCCCGCCCCCCTGTACTGCACCCCTCCCGCCCCCATTATCATGACATACAACCAAAATGTTTTATGGGTCTCATGGTTTCTACATCTCAATACTGTTATAAATGAAAAGGATGTTTCTGGCAAATCGCTTTCTGGACAAACAAAAAAATATATAAGCCACCAAGAAATTACATGGTAGAGTAAACAACAGAAACACTGGACAAGTTCAACACCAGACATCTGCATGCTATTTCTTTGCATTCATGCTGCATTCTTTAGCACATCACTAGTGTCTGCATTAACAATAGCATGAAAAGTTTCTGAAGTCTGTTGTTAATTAAGTGTCTTCACTCTGGAGTTATGGTTGTTGACTCAATATGGAATTTCTCAATAAATGATGTCAGTCGGCGTCCGCACCACCTTCAGGTGCACCGGCACACTGTCATCTGTGGGCAGCGGCGCGAACGTCTGATAGGTATAGAGGTCGCATGTGGTATCGTCATCGCGTTATCGGCGGTGTATGCTGCTCATTGACCTAAATAAGACTAGACGGGCTACTGCCATTGCCCCCGTGGCCCGCCGGCCGTTCCCGTTCTGCGACAC
>VOPJ01002422.1:0-15188 GCA_014673585.1 Semibalanus balanoides
TGTACCATAGCAACTGTGGGCCCCTGTACTTACATAGGCATCTTTCATAAACATTAAACACGTCTTAGGTTAATAGACACATAACCGATGACCCAGTAAGATCTCCAAATATTTCAGGCCGATGCAGATTGTGGTGTTTTGACACAAAAATAAAAATACACATTTAAGTTAAGATCAATTATAAGTGATATGCGCGAAAGTTACCAAAAACACCAGCTAAATAAATTAATAGCAACAATGGAAGGGGTCGGTTTCAAAGCGTATTTCCTTTGGTAGACCAACAAGTGCCAAATTCACGTACTTTCATCCTTAGGGAGCCATATGTCAGTCAAAAATATAGATACTGCTTTGCAATTTGGCTTGAACATCTTCCATACTTGATTCTAATGTAGTCCGGTTTTTGAGTATTGCTTGGAAATTCTGATTTTGTATGGAAAAAGTTGTTCTTCAGAAAATCCTACTTTTCAAATATATTAAAAAACCGGAAGATATAATGGATAACCAAATATGAGCGATGCCCAAACCGAACTATAAAGCAATAACTCTATTTTGGACCGACTTAATGGCTCCCTAAGTAAGAAGGGTACGTGGATACCCTTCTCGGTCTACCAAAGGAAATCTGCGGTTTTTACAATCGTTACATTGTGTCCACACAAGCAGTTTCTACATAGCAACACACTGTCGTGCCAAACTAACAGTAGATGAACTGGCGACGGACGACAGACGGAACACAACCCAGCAGACTATGACAGCATCAGCCACATACAGATGGGATCAAATCAAGTGGAATTAGACCAGCTTCATGGGAGGTTAGTGACAGACTGGACAACAAACGCGACGGGCTGATGATGAGGATGATGATGATTATACTGATAATAATGACAATGATGATAGAGATGGAGATGATAATGCTGATGTAGATAGGGCGTAAAGGCGCCGCAACAGTTGGTCGGTCATATAGCGTCCACACGGGACAGGTCGCAGCAGCCAGGGGACAACAGAGTGCAGACGAGTATAGCGTCCAAACGGGACAGCTCGCAGAAGCCAGGGGACAACAGAGTGCAGACGAGCCGGACCAGATATCTGAGTCCAGTCTGCGTCAGACGAATGACAAACGCAGCTGCAGCATATCCATATTCGAGTAGGGGAGAACGGGGTAAGATGAACAAGTGCTTTTACCATTTTTCTCGTGACGATTAGCGGATTAACTGACAGGAAAATTTTAATTATTTATCAGGCCAGACTAAAAGCCTATACATTTATCCACAAACTGGCAGTGAAAGTATTATTTTACTTGCAAAAGTGTATATTGCATGGACGTTTTAATAACAGCAAATTACTTTGCACAACTTCCCCCGGCAACGGGGTAAAGTATGTGAGGGAGGGGCAGTCACATCCCACGACCACGTATGTTAAGAAGACCCCAGGTCGTCTTGAGAGGGCCCTAGGTTGGTCGGTCAATAGTTAGCTCAGGGGAGGCAATCCAACTTAAAACATTCTAAAAATCGCTGAACGGTTTTTAGGGAATAACTTTTGATATACGCCTGAAAAAGTGATAACTACAGTTTTCACCAGTGTTTCTCGAACGTCGAGACGCATAAAATTATATATCGGATGACCATGACCTAGTTAGTTAATGTGGAGAAATTGATGTGTTGATCCGGCCCATCTGCCCCGACCTGGGGCCGTTAGGCCAGGTGGACAGAGTCAGGACCCCAAAGTCTTCTAAGATTTTTAACATGAATCCAATGCGCCCTCGGATCGAGCAGAGAACGCATTGTTACAGGCATTGTTGAGACCTCGCATCAATTCTATCTTGATTTTGGCAAAGAGTTATAAAGAAAAGCCACTACGTGGACGAACTAGAGTATGTTCACTCTGGGTTGACCGTTGTAGTAGGTCACAGTACCAGGGGGGTCACCACCGCTGGCCGGGGGAAGCCTGGGTAGCCGGCAACCCGGTGCCCTGGCAAATCCTGCTCTTTCGGCAGCCCCCAAGTGTAAACTAGCAGGGGGTTGGACATTAGGGTGTCGGCGACCTCCGTTGGCGCCGGGCTCTGCCCCCAGAAAACCCTCCGCTGGGGACTTCCTCCTAGTACGGTTTGAGTATCGCCATGGATGTGGCCCTCTCACTTGCAAAGAAGGATATTGCGTGGTGGGGTGCCGGGACGCCCCCTTGGTATCATTAACAATATACGTTACGTCTTCCGCATTTGGAACCGAATGCTGTGAGAATCTAGGTGAATAACTTTTTCTGTAACAGGCGTGAAATTTTTCCGCGATTTTAGTCTATAACTGGTGTTTTCATTTTCCCATGACTGTATTTATATAATTGGGGTGGGTTCACTGATTCGATCTGAACCTTGGTCTCACACAGTTATACTTACAGAATTCGAAATATAAGATTGGAGGTACTTAAATGGCCCGTGGTTGGAAATCTTCGCTCGTGATGCTTATCAAGACCGTCGATCAATGCCTCCTCGCGCTCCGTTGATACAAGATGACCCGCTCGTCGCATCTCAATGCCCTCCCAGGTCGTTGTATTCATCGGTAGTATTCCACTACAAAGCCTCGATCCAATGCCCCTACTGCATCAGGATCTCCTAAGTGCCGATAGCCCGTTGCTCGATAATGACCGCCTCGCGACCAACGTCGATCAATGCCCCCTACCTGCTCCTAATTCGAATCAATTGACCCTCGCTCGAATCAATGACCCTCGCTCGATCCAATAGACCTGCGCCTCGATCAGCGATGACGATCGCCTCACGCCATCGATTCAATGACACTCGACAAGGCACGATCAATGGCCGCCTTCGGCCTCGATCAGATGACCCTCGGCCAGTCGACTTCGAATTGAACCCATTCTCGCATCGATCAGAAGGCACACCGGATCGCGTCCGGTAAAGTTATTGACGCCTCAAAGCATCGTATTCAACTGAGGACCGTCAGTTCGCTCAGATCAATGGGCCCTTCAAGCTCCGATCATAATGATCCCTCGCCCGTCGATCAATGACCCTCGGTCCGATCAATGACCACTCGCTCGATTCAATGGCCCTCGCCTCGATCAAATGAACCCTCGCTCGGATCAATGAACCCTCGGTCGATCAATGACCCTCGCTCGATCAAGATGACCCTCGCTCGAATGACTCGGCTCGATCAATGACCCTCGCTCGATCAATGACCCTCGCTCGATCAATGACCCTCGCTCGATCAATGACCCTCGCTCGATCAATGACCCTGGGCTAAGTTGCTTTGGCACGACCACAAACTTTCAAAAACTTGCTTGGAGGTGGGGTCACTTAACGAGTGACCTGTTGACCTGACCTGAGATGAATTGAAGGAAAAAATTGCACACAATTTGGTTAATTGATGCCTTAACAGCTATGACAAGATTGGGGGCGCTGCGTGCCCTCGTTTTTCTTCAATATTCACGCAAAATATCAGGGAACGGATATCCGCCTCCACGTCGGTGCGCGTGTTCATACTTCACATGGTGCCAGAAGGAGTCAGTTGTCGCAAATGATTTTATATCAGACTACAAACCTATCAGTCAATCTACGAATAGGTTTTGTTCAACATGACCCTGTCCGACTTTTTTGCAACCATTTTCTCGGCCCAGCAACATATAGTGGCCTAAATCCAAGGAGATACCTTTCGCGCCATTGTTTTGTGTGTGTATGTATGTGTTGTTATTGTGTGTGTGTTTTTATAAACTCGCTTTTCGATTACAAATAAGAAGTGTGATGTTTTACGCTGTCAGTAGCGTTTTGTGGCTGGTTTTATCTGAGTGCTTCGCCTTGTAAATGGCTTGTTCCCCGTCGGCGATTAATGGTAATAAATAAAATAAAATAAAATAGTGGCTAAATCCAAGGAGATGCCCTTTCGCGCCTTAGTTTTGTGTGTGTATGTATGTGTTTGTTATTGTGTGTTGTGTGTGTGTGTGTGTTGTTATTGTGTGTGTGTTTTTTTTTGGGGGGGGGGGGGCTAAGGGGCTTGATAAGGCGACTTCGGAGGTTGAAATGATCCTCTCATGAATAAAGCACTTCCGCCCCATATTTTGCCAATTTATCACGCATGTTATAATTTGGCACTGCGTTGGCAAGTGGTGAAGATAAATGTCACGATTAATATCTGCAAAACGAAGCGTTCTGATTCTGGATAGTCATGCGTTCAAAAGTTTTTACCAATATTCTTAAAGTACAATAAAGGCCGCCGTTCATTGCAAACTTAAGACACTGGTTCTAAGCAATCAGCGCCGAACTGCCAAAGGAACAAATAGAGATGATACGAAAATCCAAAAATAATGCGCTACATCAAAATATTATTCTTTCATATCATGCACGTGTCGCAAAAAACGCTCGCATACGTTTTTTTTTCTCGAAGAATAAACCAGAAAATGATAGCGCTAATTAAAAAGCAGAAGCATGCCATTATTTGCTGGAATAACAAGCCAGGGCGCAAAACTGGATACGACCTTTACTATCCACGGCCATTGGATAGTGAGCACAAAACAACCAATGCTGCAGGTTGGTAGAATGAGCCAAAATCGCTCCAGCATTTACGCCACTTCACGGTACTGTGACATATCACTAGCTAAGCACCAACACCAGTGATAGCAACAGGTAACTACACAAGGCTAACTATATCATGCATAACCACAATCACCCATAACTACAGACCACCTTAAAGAGCGGCAGAATCTCATCCACAAATGGTTAATTCCAGCTCAGTCTGTCAGGAACTCGCTACAACTACGCCAACATTAGGAACAAATCGATACCGCCAATACCGCTGCCGCCAGCTTAGCGACGACAGCTGGCTGTCACGGTCCTACAATCCCATGACTGCGTGACGGAGTGATTGATGATGGAGAACCGGCTGTCGGGAGGATAACAACGAAGCCTTCTAAGGATGTATGCCTTAATTTATTGTGAATCCTCAATTACTACCACGTGGATGGTTTCAAATACACGACAACTATGAACCAAATGTGCCATACGTGAGCAAAAAGGCATTTCAGCATACTTTAAGCATCGGCGCGGCGAGTTTTGGCGTTGTGCCGACAGAGGGCAGGGGTGTCGTGTTGCCGCTGCGGACTGGACAGACATGCCGGCCTCTAGTGGAGCTGCCGGCCTCTATGGGCAGCTCCGACACTCTACGGCAGCAGGCCATGCCACACGCAGCAAGCGGGCGCCGGCGAGCGCCAGGGGAGGGCAGTTGCCTCAACAAACGGACAGACGGACGCACACACGGACAGACAGACGGACAAACCGAGCAGAAGCCAGGCGGCCCCACCGAGCCAGCGCCTACCTTCATCCACCACTTGTTGGGAACAGGCAGCTGAGGGCGACAAACGCGGCGACTCAACCGAGCTGTCTCAGTCTCCGGGCTGAGAGCGGGACTCTCGGCCAGAGGCGAGCACATTAACAGAAACCAACCGGCGGCTTATAGTGGAAGACTTTCGAAGATAAACGAATGACAAATGGTAGCATAAGCAGATTTAATTGAATATCTTCGCTGATGGCCGCACATGAAAACGTTTGAATAAATATCACACCATACAGATATTTTACATTTCATGAATCATGAATGACAAGAAATACGATAACTTATGTAAAATTCATCTTTACCGTCGCTTCTCCTGCCTAATCATCTTGGCACTGACCTGCTCTTATAAACGACAGTCCGACATACGTATACAACATATTTCAGCTGATCACGTCCATATCAAACTCCAAGACCATCCAGAGAGGCATAGCTTAACACCTCACTCTGACGTTCAACCTCCTGGCAAGTCTGCCCCCACTCGACGCGGCACCCCCCGGCCCACAGCAGCCCCTCCCCATCCTCGTCCCGCAGCAGCCAGCCCCCCCGGCCGAAAGGGGCCCAGACAAGCGAGTCTCCGTCCGGAGCTGGCAGGAAGCGGTCAGCAGCGAGCTTTTTGCTAGCGGAACTCACGCTAAGCTGCTTGTCCAGCAGCGGACGCTTGATAGCGGTACTCACGCTGCTGTTGTCCAGCTGAGCGATGGCCTGCTGCCGACCGGAGCTCGGCTGCTCCGTCTTGGTGCCCAGCACGCAGCACAGCATCGCCACCGTCTGCACGTCCCGGATCTTCAGGTAGTGGGAGATGCTGCCGGGCCAGGCGCAACCAGGGGGACACGGAGAGACGTGAGAAACAAATACAGAGAGACACAGACAGACAGCCGCAACCAGGGAGACACGGAGAGGCGTGAGAAACGGCTACACACAGACAGACAGCCGCAACCAGGGAGACACATAGAGACGTGAGAAACAGCTACACGCAGACAGACACAGACAGACACAGACAGACACAGACAGACACAGACAGACACAGACAGACACAAGACAGAACAGAACAAGATCACAGCAAGACACAGACAGACGCACCAGACAGCACACAGACAGACACAGACAGGACACAAGACAGAACACATAGAACAGACACAGGACAGACACAGCACCAGACACAGATCAGACAACAGCACGCCGCAACCAGCGGAGACAATAGTGAACTGAGAAACAGTGTGAACTAAGCACAGACAGCAATCACAGTACAGACACAGCAGACACAGACAGACCACAGACAGACACAGACAGACAACAGACAGGACACAGACAGATTACAGACAGAACAACAGACAACACAGGGCAGACACAGGCAGACACCAGACAGACACATACAGACACAGACAGAACACAGACCAGAGACAGACACAGACCAGACACAGGACAGACACAGACAACACAGACAGACACAGACAGACAACAGACAGACACAGACAGTACACAGCACAGAACACCTAGCACAACACAGACAGACACAGACAAACACAGACAGACACAGACAGACACAACAGACACAGACAGACACAGAACAACACAGACAGACACAGACAGACACAGACAGACACAGACAGACACAGACAGACACAGACAGACACAGACAGACACAGACTCACACGCATGAGAGAATAGATACATACCAGCAGACATTCGATGGGCTGATGATTCAGGACGAAGGGTGCCATAATAGCAATGTTCATATGAGTAATGCAGACATCAGCCATGGTGACATTAACATCCGGGTACCAGTAGAGACCAACATGAACACCACTTACAAATGACGGGACAGTCACACGGACTCCACGGGACACTCACACGGACTCCTCGGGACACCCACACGGACTCCACGGGACACCCACACGGATTCCACAGTACACCCACACGGACTCCACGGGACACCTACATGGATTCCACGGGACACTCACACGGACTCCACGGGACACTCATACGGACTCCACGGTACACCCACACGGACTCCACGTGACACTCACACGGACTCCACGGGACACTTATACGGACTCTACGGGACACCCACACGGACTCCACGGTACACCAACATGGAATCCACGGGACAGTCACACAGACTCCACGGGACACTCCCACGGACTCCACGGGACACTCACACGGACTCCACGGGACACTCCACGGGACACCCACACGGACTCCACGGTACACCCACACGGACTTCCACGGTACACCCACACGGACTTCCACGGGACACTCACACGGACTCCACGGGACACTCATATGGATTCCACGGTACACCCACACGGATTACACGGGACACCCACACGGACTCCACAGAGGGGGGGCTACACCCATACGGACTCCACGAGCTACACCCCACGGACTCTCCACGACACCCACACGGACTCCAACGTACACCCACACGGATTTCCACGGTTAACACCCACAACGGATTCCACGGACACCCCATCACGGACTCCATGGACTACACCCACACGGACTTCACGGATACACCCACACGGACTCCACGGACACTCACGACGAACATCCACAGGTGACACTCATATGTGATTCACGGCACTACCAACCGCACACGGATTTCCACGGGACACCCACACGAGATTCCACGGATACACCCCACACGAGATCCAGGGACACCCACACTGACTACCCACGTACACACCACACGCGACTCCCACGGAGACACTCACTCGGACTTCCACGGCGACACCACAACGACTCCACGGGACACTCAAGGACTCACGAGACACTGCACACGGACTCCACGTGACACCACACGGATTCACGGGCACTCCATACTGACTCCACGGGCACACTCACACTGGACCTCCACGGACACTCACACGGAGTCCACGGGACCACTCACACGGACTACACGGGACACTCACGACGGCGGACTCCACGGACACATGCACGACGGCATTCCACGACACTCACACGGTGATCTACACGTCGACAACTCACACGACTCCACTGACACTCATATCGGACTCCACGGAAAGAACATCACCACGGACTGCCGAGACACACTCACACAGATTCCACGGGACACTCACACGGACTACACGGGCACACTCACACGACGACACGGACACTTCACACGGATCCACGAGACACTCACACGGACTCCACGGACACATCACACGGATCCAAACGTGGACACTTCACACGGACTCCCACGGACACTTCACAACGGACTCCACGAGGACACTCACACGGACGTACACGCGGACACTCACACGGACTCCACGGGACACTCACACCGACTACACGTGACACTCACACGGATACTCCACCGGACACTCACACGAACTATACGGGACACTCAAACGGACGTTCACGGGACACTCACACGAGCTCCACTGTGACAACTCTACTTACGAACTTCTCACGTGTTACACTTCACACTGACTCCACGGGACAACCCACACGGACTCCACGGGACACCCACACGACAATCCACGGACACCCACACGGACTCCACGGGACACTCACAGCGACTCACGGACACCCACACGGTACTCACGGGACCACTCACACAGGACTCCACAGATACACCCACACGGTACTCCCATGCGTGGTGAACACTCACCACGCGACTCCACGGCGGACACTCACACGGACTCCATGGGACACTCACACGGACTCCACGGGACACTCACACGGATTCCACGGGACACTCACACGGACTACCACGGGACACTCACACGGACTCCACGGGACACTCACACGGACTCCACGGGACACTCACACAGATTCCACGGGACACTCACACGGACTCGACGAGTCGGCGTCCGAACGGATGCTGAGCCCACGGTCGTCCGACGTCCGGGTCATTGTTGGAGCCTACCAGGCCCGGGTCACCCACCAGACCAATCAGGTTCCAGATCTGAGGACACGGCACGGCACGGTGGTAAAACACGTACGGTAGGATCGTACCGAGCGGTTTGATTCGTACGAGGCATATTTAATGAGGGGTGCCCAATCAACATCAAACAGACCGAGCAGAAACACAAATTAAGACGCAGACAGGTACAAAGTATGTCAGTCTGTTTCAGCATAAGTCAGAGGAAGGCGGAGCTCACCTTCTCCAGGTCCTTTCTGCCGACTGACGCAGCCAGGCTGGCGTTGGTGCTGCACATCGCGCCAAAGTCATGACCACTCAGACTGCCAACAGACACGTACAAACACAGCGGTCACATAGCTGGAGTACGGTATAGGAGCAGAAGCGCCATCACCGGCCGACTGACATGTGACGTCACACTCACACGTATGTTCCTCCCTGCCAACCCAGCACCAGTGGCCTGTGACGTCACACCCACACATATGGACCTCCCTGCCAACCCAGCCCCAGTGGCCTGTGACCTCACACCCACACGTATCATTCCTCCCTGCCAACTCCAGCACCAGCCGGCTGTCTTGTGACGTCACACTCACACGTAGCGCTCGGCCAGCTCCCTGTTGAGCGGCATCAGCCGACTGACGTCATAACACAGCACCAGGTTGGTGTGCGCCCGGGTGTGGCGGGGCCGCGGCCGCTCCTCGCCGTAAGCCTTTGGTCGGCGGCCCAGAGACGAGGTTCCCAGACGCTGACGGAGAGACACATTGGCACAGAGTGAGGCGGACGTGCAGTGTATGTCACCTGGCTGATAGATATTCCAGTCGCAACAGGAATGAGTCGCTTTATGCGGACTGTATGAGACAATGGTAGGGTCGAATTAAAACGGCTTTTCGTTCAGAATATTATAAATTATTCCGAATACTGTTCTCGTTTACAAGTGCATACTATGCGTCAGCAATATCGAGAGAGAAAATCTTGTTAAGTTTGTGAAAGGTCAACGAAGGCTTGAAATTCATTTTGTATTCGAGGCAAACTATGTCGAGCAGATCAGCAAAAATGAGCAGACTTTCTTAGTTTGTTCAAGCTCTGCATACTAGTTGACTGTGGGATAAAACTTTCACCAATGCCCGGGTTTAGCGATTTCCTACTGTTGGTGTGTAGTGTGTACAGTGTACCCGCTGTCCAGATTCCAGATGTAATGATGCATTGCAAATTGTCACACATCTTGTTTGGGTCAAAGTTTGACTTATAACTCAGTGACCTGTGATCATCTTATTTTAAACAAAAAATGTGATTAGAGGTTTTATGCATTAACGAACACGAACACAAAGTTTCATCAAAATCGAAAGGGGTGAGTTTAAAAAAGTCATTTGTTATCCGTTCGACATTTTTTGTCCTCTCTGCCCAAGAACACGCATGTCTTTTTCCACAATGAATCCATGTCTCTGACTTTAGAACGTAGTCTACAAATACACCCACAGATCGTGCTGCTGTGCCCAGACCCAGATTGCTCACCTGTACTTCCTTGGCGTACATGGCCCCGTCAGTGGCGGTTGGACTACGGGACAGCGACGGAAACAGCATGGGCGACGCGGCCAGCATACTGCCGCCCAGCGCATACGAGGGGCCCTGCGCGTAGTTGATGAGGTAGGCGTCCAGCGCCGAGAGCGAGCGAGGAGTGACGCCCTCGCCACGAGACGAGAGCCGCTTCATGTAGGCAGGGCAGGCAAACACCACCAGTACACCTGGGGAGAGGAGTACCCTTCAGACGGGGGAGACGATTGGTATGGGTGACGGGTTGATACCACCAGCGTGATCAGCGCAAGGGATGACAATGAACCTGGCTATTATTCCAAAGGGTAAATACGACGACTCGCACCTCCGACCTGAAAAGATCACGTGACTACGCAGTACGCGACCATATGTACTATAAAAGACAAAAGGACAGTTCCAATCCAATAGCAATACCACAGGACGCGCAAGTCACATTTCGGTCACAATACACAAATAGCTCACTTCGTACCACGCACTCAAATTCGGAATTCCGTCCCAAAACAGTGACGACTTCCGAGAAAACCCGACCCGGACGAGAACCGTGCTACTCACCATTTCCGCAGAACCGCGCGCCGGACGTGCGGGGGAAGGCGACGTTGACGTCCTTGAAGCTGCCGTAGAGGTTGGCCGAGGGGAAGAGGGCCGCGTTCGGCGTCTGTCGGAGGCAGTCACACGGCACACTCAGTCAGACTCAGTCAGACTCAGTCAGACTCAGTCAGACTCAGTCAGACTCAGTCGACACCAGGTCACACGGTCATACGGCGCACGCGCGGCTTCAGAGGCAGTCCGAGGCAGAACAGCGCCACTGAGTCACGTGGGGCACGGCTTAAGGCAAAACTGGGGTAATGAAGGTCACGAGGGAAGGTCAAGTGTATTCTTGTACAGTGTCGCGCTGTCGCGAAGAAGAGGCAGATGCCGTAGCCGAGCGCCACATGAATGTAGAATAGAGGAAACGTTGTAGCTAATCCACAATACGTGTAGTGACCGTGGAGAGGCTGTCTACCATGGTGAATGGCTCTTAATTATGTGTGTAAGTTATGGTGCGACACACGAATGTGACGAGAAACTGCCAGTGTATCCGAACAGGAAGCCGAACGCCTCTCTTTGCTCAGCATGGACTAGGATCTTGAGCCACCGAATTATTTCGGCTCCCCGCCAAGAACGGAGTACGGAAACCAGTCACAGCACCCCCCCGACCGAATACCAGTAGTACAGACGCCGCAGGGGCGGCCCGGTAACGACCGAGTGTACAGGCGGTTTTACAGGCAGTACTGACCAGAGTACAAGGGGCTGGTTACCTCGAGCAGCGTGACCAGGTACAAGCGATGCCGCCGCAGCCTCGTGACGAGTATCAGGCGCGACGGAGCACGTCTCGCTTCCTAGCGTCGCTCCATCAGCGACCGCGCAGGGCTGACGGGCCAGGGTATCGCAGCACGTCTACCAGCCAGACTGCCTGGTTTTTCACTGTATAGCTGTTGCGGCCGATCAAGCGTCCCCAGGCCCTTCCGGCCACGGCATGCCCGAGTCGGACCTGTGGGTGGCTGACAGGGCGCCGAATGCCCCACAGGGACCACTGGCAGGGAAATCCCGGCTAGCTCGCGCGGCTCGGCGCCAACTCGGTTGCTGACAAAGCGGCGGAAAAGGTGACGCACAGACCGTAGGGGCTCGCGACAACTTGATGACAGTCCCTAGCACCACCTCACGAACCACGTCCCCGTGAGCCATGATGCGCTTACACCCTTTGCAGGCGGATCATCACTCAATGACGGTCCCAAAAACCCTTAGTGTTCTGACACGCTTACTCTGTAGCCGTTCCCTTATCACAGGTGTACTAGGCACCCTGCAGCGGATCCCAGCCATCAGGTCAGCTCTACCAGCGGTCAGCCACACACAGGTCTATCACATGCTGGACTCTGCTTGATCACTAGTGTCATCACCTAGTGTGTAAACATACGCATCAGTGCCTGGCCCTGGTGCTAGCCATGCAGCCTGTTCCGCTGGCCCCAGTGTGCACCGCTAGCACAGGCCAAGCACAGCAGCAAGGCCAGAGCAGCATCAGGGCCTAGCACAGCCAGCACAGGCCCACACAGGCCCCAGCACAGGCCCAGGTCCAGCATTGCAGGCAAACAAAGGCCAGCACGAGGCCTACACTGCTAGCAGCCACCACAGCCAGCACTGACCCCAGGCCGAGTGGCACACGGTGACACAGCACAGGCCCACGTCACTGCGCACTGACCCTATGCTCAGACGCCTAGCTCTGGCGCGACCCTGTAGCAGCTTTCAGGGCCAAGCCCGACCTAGGCCAGCACAGCTGCAGCTTGCAGCAGTGCCAGCGGCAGCACAGGCCACGTCAACCACTGCGCTGCGGGCTGGCCGCACCTAGCCCGGCAGCCCACAGGCCCCTGTTAGCACAGGCCAAGCAGCTGGCTTCATGAAACTCGTCAGCCCCGACGTCACCGCTTGTGCTGGGCCTCCAGCATCGTACTGTGCTGCTCGAGGGAATCTAGAGCTGGCAGCCCAACAACCGCACACAGCCAGCATCCAAGGCCTGGCTGGCCTAGCATCACGGCCCCCTAGCACCTGTGCACTGGCACCACGCTAGTGGCTTGCTGGCCTACGCACAGGCCAGCACAGGTCTCAGCTACGGCCCAGGCCTTAGCATGGCCAGCCGGAGCACTCCGAGTTGGCCTAGCCACAGCCTGTGCCTGGCCTTGTGCTCCTGGTGCCTGCGACACACTGGCCGGTTCAGCCCTACAGGCCGTGCTAGGCTCCGCACCGTGGGCGTCGACGCGACGAGCTGCGTCGTGCAGCACAGGTCCAGCCACAGGTCAGCCACAGGCCAGCCACAGGCCAGCACAGGCCAGCACAGGCCGCAGCCACACCCGTCAGCACAGGTCAGCACAGGTCAGCACAGGTCAGCACAGGTCAGCACAGGTCAGCACAGGTCACTGCTGATCACTGGTCAACACAGGTGTCAGCAAAGGTGTCAGCAAAGGTGTCAGCACAGGTGTCAGCACAGGTGTCAGCACAGGTGTCAGCACAGGTGTCAGCACAGGTGTCAGCACAGGTGTCAGCACAGGCCACTACAGCTCACCACAGGTCACTGCTGACTTTACCCCAGGTCATGGCAGATCACGGCAGGTCATTACACATCACCACAGGTCACTGCAGGCTATCCCAGGTCACCACAGGTCACTGCAGGCTATCCCAGGTCACTTCAGGTCACGGCAGATTACCCCTGGTCACGGCGGGTCACGGCAGGACAGTCCCCCCGCGAACAGCCCACATAATTCCGACGCACTGCGTCACAATGTCGGGGGTAGTCCCGTCTCTCACTGCCAGCATGAGGCCACGCCTGTCAGGCTAGCCTCCCTCCCTTCCACAGCCTGTTCTAATATTCTCCATTCCTGACTCCACCCTACTCTACCTTCCCTCATCCACACCTTCACCCTCCGCAGCCTCCCCGGCCGCACCCACCTTCTCTATGCGGACATTGTCGATGTTCTTGTTGATCATGAGGAACTCCTGTTCGAGTGAGGCCGGCGGGCCCTCGCTGATGGCGCGCCAGATACGCGGCGGCGCCGGCCGCACGGGCGACATAGGTGGCGAGGCGGGCCCGCTGCCTGGCCCGCTCTCAGCCGCCGACTGATCCTGCGAGGTGACGTCCACACAGCTGGTGTCCTTACCTGGAGCCGACACAGCTGGTGTCCATACCTGGAGCCGACACACACACACAGACAGACCGTCAGTGACTGGCTGATACTGCCCCTCGATCCTCACAACACACACGGGCTACAGGTCAAACATGGCACGCCACAGGTCAAAACACCACAGCCCGCCGTATACCACAGGTCGAACCCCGCCTCCGCACGCGGCCACTACACGCGCGACACCGCGGCCCGCCCGGGTCGCCTGTGCTCGGGTGTCTGGCCAGTGGCCACGGATGGCCTGGCCTGGGGTGGCTGCGTGTGGGGAGCGGGGCGTTCTGAGCGCGGCAGCCTGCGTGTGAGGAGCCGTGATGGTGCTTACTGCTCATGAACGCCCGGTACTGCATCAAACTGACGCACCAACGGTACGAGCGTGCACCAATGGCACCTGTAGTTGACATACAGGTCAACCAAACAGTATTCAACAGGCTGATCACCGACACTTCAGCGAATACAATACATCATGGGGGGATAACATTAATTTTTCACATAATTTTCTTTAAATATCGGTATTAACCGACTCTAGGTGTTCACATACCAAACAATGCTCGATAACTAGGTACAGCGGGTCACTGGGTTACCGAGCCTCTAAAAAAATGTCAAAATATATACAGATTAACGAGTGAGCGGGTCGACTATCCCCTATAAGTAACCTCTCTACCCGACATGCCCAGCGCGCAGTGGCTGCGGCCGGAGTCGGCCGTGCCGGCGGGTCCGTACCGTCCGTGGTGGGCG
>VOPJ01002423.1:0-11116 GCA_014673585.1 Semibalanus balanoides
ATCTGTGTCCAGCTGACTGTGCCCATCTGTGTCCAGCTGACTGTGGCCCATCTGTGTCCTGCTGACAGTGCCCATCTGTGTCCAGCTGACTGAATCCGTCTGTGTCCAGCTGACTGAATCCGTCTGTGTCCAGCTGACTGTGCCCATCTGTGTCCAGCTGACAGTGACCATATGATTGTGTCTATCTATGTCCAGTTAAATGTGTCCAGCTGTGTCTGTCAGACTGCTCTTAATCTTCTTCCATCTTGCAGTCTTGCACATGTGCACTTTCGAATCATAAGGTAAAAAATATTTATTAAAGTATTTCTCATCTGAACAAAATCACCCTCCCAAGCTCACTTGTCTCAGTCCTCTAATCAAACGTATCACACACGACACAGCCACAACCATACAAGCAACACGAAACGATGGAACACTTCCAGCAACGATATTCAGGACCAAACGATGCACTTCTAAGTAACCAACAGAAAACGGATGACGGATATTTCAAACGAGTACCACACCTGTCGATGACGGCGTCCATCTTTGCACAAGTGGACATCACTGCGACACCAGTGGACACCAGTGGACATCACTGCGACACCAGTGGACACCACTTCGACACGGCTGCCTCGCTTGTTGAGCTCTCCGAACCTCTGGCAGTCTGGCTTCTCTCCGTTCCACACTGCCCTCTAGCCGCGGTGGTTCCCTTTCACTCTGCTCCACACCGCCTTCTAGCCGCATTGTCCGCCCCTTCTCTGTCCGCCCCTTCTCTCTACTCCACACATCCCTCTAGCCGCATTGTCCGCCCCTTCTCTCTTCTCCACACTGCAATCTAGCCGCATTGTTCGCCCCTTCTCTGTGCACAGCCCTCTAGCCGCGGTGCGTCGGAGCACTGAGAACCACCAGTCCACGGTCCACCACCGGCTGGTAGGCGAGGCGCGTCTTGGAGTCGGCCACGCTCGGGTCATCGATCACCACCAGCTCGATCAGAGGTGGCTCCCGCAGGCTCTGCTACAGGGAATAGACGGGGCACGGTCAGCTGGGACACGGTCAGGTGGGGCACGGTCAGGTGGGACACGGTCAGCTGGGACACGGTCAGCTGGGACACGGTCAGCTGGACACGGTCAGCTGGAACGTCAGCTGGGACAAACTTCAGTGGGACACGGTCAGGTGGACACGGTCAGCTGGGACACGGTTCGCTGGGACCGGTCATAGCTGGGACACGGTCAGGTGACACGGTCAACTGGGTACACGTCAGCTGGACACGGCAGCTGACACGTCTAGCTGGGACACGTGTCAGCTGGGACCGATCAGGTGGACTCCGAGACGGGGACACGTCAGGTGGACTCGTAGACGGACACGGTCAGGTGGGACACGTCAGGTGGGACACGGGTCAGCTGCACGGTCCACGGGACACGTCAGCTGGTGACAGGTCAGCTGACACGTCAGCCTGGACCCGTGAGAGGGACACGGTCAGATGGATTCGTGAGACGGGACACGGTCAGTGGACTCGTGAAGACGGGAAACACGGTCCAGGTGAACACTCAGCTGTCACGGTCCACTGGAACGGCAGCTGGGACACGTCAGGTGGACACGGTCAGCTGGACACGGTCTAGCTGGACTCCTGAGAGGGACACGGTCCGGTGGACTCGGAGAGGGCAGGTCAGCTGGGCACGTCACTGGAACGGTCACTGAACGGTCAGTTGGACACGTCAGCTGGGACCCCGTAGACGGGACACGGTCAGGTGGCTCCTGAAGGGGGACACGGTCAGGTGGACTCCGTGAGAGGGGGAACGTTCAGCTGGGACACGGTCACTGGGGCACGTGCAAGTGGACACGGTCAGCTGACACGGTCAGCGGACACGGTCACTGGGCACCGGTCAGCTGGCGAACGTCAGCTGGGACGGCAGGTGGACTCCGAGAGGAACGTCAACGGGTACTCCCGTGAGAGGGAGACCGTCATGGGCTCCGTTGAGAGGGACAAGGTCAGTTGGACTCCGTGAGAGAAAATGTCAGGTGGGCTCCGTGAGAGGACACGGCAGGGAACTCCGTGAGAGGGGCCGTCAGGTGGGACTCCGTGAGAGGGACACGGTCAGGTTGGACTCCGTGAGAGGGACACGGTCAGGTTGAACTCCTGAGAGGGGACACGGTCAGTGAGACTCCTGAGGGGAACGTCAGGTGAGACTCCGTGAGGGGGACACGGTCCAGGTGGACCCGTGCGAGGGGCACGGTCCGTGATCCGTGAGAGACACGTCAGGTGGGGATCCTGAGAGGGACACGTCCAGTGGACTCCGTGAGAAGGGAAATGGCAGGTAGGACTCCGTGAAGGGGACATCGGTCAGGTGGGCCTCCGGAAGAGGGACACGTCAGTGGGACCCGGTGAAGGGGACACGGTCAGGTGGGACTCCGTGAGAGGGGACACGGTCAGGTGGGACTCCGTGAGAGGAGACACGGTCAGGTGGGACTCCGTGAGAGGGGAAATGGTCAGGTGGGACTCCGTGAGAGGTGACATGGTCAGACGGGACTCCGTGAGAGGGGACACGGCCAGGTGGGACTCCGTGAGAGGGGACACGGTTAGACGGGGAAGCGGCCTGGTCAGACCCTAACAGGGACATCGGCTTTGGCCGGGGTAGTAGAGTACCACCCCTCTCGAGCACCAGCTTCAGGGGACCGGGTCAAGTGGTGACAGGGTATATGGTGATCATATGGGGACTGACCCCACCTGACCTCCCTACCCTGACGGGCCTGACCCCACCTGACCTCCCTAGCCTATTAAAGCCAAAACTGTTAAAACAATGAAGAGCCATTGTGGGGAATTACTATCGTTAGCGAATGGGCACAAAGCGCCCGCGAGGTCTTCCTTCAACTCAGGAGGGGGAAAATGTACAGCTCAGAGTTGGACACGATCTTAGTCAATGTCTTTCGGAAGCTTGTTTCCGTGCAACTATCAATGGAATGTGTCTGAAAATTTGCACACCATTGCCAACGCCCCAAAATACGCCAGTCGTCACGAAACGCTCAAAATAGAAAAGGCTATAACGTATTCAGTGATGATATTCCAGTAACATGCAGTAGCTGCTGTGGGGCTGAGAGGAGGAGTTCTGGTGAATAACTAGGAGAATTGGGCACATACATTTCGGGGAATCACTTTGTAGTAACCACTTTAATGAAACAAACCAGAGGGCGTATTTTCTGTTAAAATGCCCACACAAACGCGTTGCAGATAACGGGTAAGCCGCCCCTGCTGGCACGACCCAGTCAGCGGGGACACACGTCCCATCTCACGGTATGGTAGGGAAGCCGAGCACGATGACTGCAAATACAAGGACACAGAAGCAGGGTTGTGCTCGACTCATATTTTTTCGACTGACTAGACTCTGACTCGTTTTCGAAAGACTCTGACTCAACTCTGACGAAGTGTCTGAGAAAAAGTTTGTACTCGATTCGATTTATTCTGACATTGACTCAACCCTGACTCAGGTAAAATGAGTCGACTCAAAGTTGAGTCCTTATTTTTGACCCAACACCGATTAATTATTGACGGGGAGGAAGAAGGGTGCGGTCGAAAATATTGTTAAGCCTATCCTTTCCATGTAATGTCATAGGTACAGTGTTAATTCTGTCAAATCTCGACATTTCTGAATTCTGCGGCTTCCAATCACTCACTTGGCCCGCGATAATGAGTCGACTCAACTTTGATTCAGGTGACTCAACTCTGACTCAAACAAAAACATATGACTCAACTCTGACTCGACTCAACAACATATTTTCTTGACTGACTCAACTCACTTCAGTCAGAGTTGAATCAAATTTGACTCACGAGTCATAAGCCGAGCACAACTCTGCACAGCAGCATCATACTGTTGTCCTATTCCCTGGCATGTAAGCTGTCTAACATTGGTTGAAAAGGCGCCACCTCGCCTAGTCTGCTTGCCTCAGAGAGTGAACGAAGGTGACGGCGGGGGAGGGCGGTGTGGGGTGGGGGGCAGACCAGTACCTTGACGCGGGCCCACAGCTGGACGTCCGGCTTGAAGAGGCACTCCTGCATGGCGGTGACGGCCTCTGGTGACCAGCCGGACGCGTCTGCCGGCGCCAGCCTACACAGCTCCACCAGCAGGGTCCAGGCGGGCAGACTGCGCAGGGGAGCCGGGATCTCCCGCAGGCTGAGGAACAGACAGGGACCTTCACTACTACAGACTACGCAGGGGAGCCGGGATCTCCCGCAGGCTGAGGCACTGACAGGGGGACCGGTTCAGCGTTACACACTGACCTTCACTACTAATACAACACTGGACAGGACTGGGTTGAATCCTCGACAGATTTGCATTACCAGCCTTTCGTTCATCACCACGAAGCTGGATCACATACAGATAACTCTATCTCTCTATGGATCATTATCAGCACCCAGTACACCCGTCCCTGTACCTTGTCTGCGGACACCGACCGTACTATGAGCTGCCGACCTGTGTGTCTGTCTGACAGACAGTGCTGCTGATGATGATGATTTGGGTTTAAGGGCGCCTCAACTGTAAAGTTATGTGGCGCCCACGACAGACAGTGCTGTGCTGGGGCAGAATCACTGCAGTACTGAACTGTCCAGTGTCCACCTTGACGGTCTAGTTGTTGCACAGACAGTGCTTGTGCGGGCAGAAGCACTGCGTCACTGAACTGATTCCAGTTGTCCACTTTGACGGTGCTAGTGTTTGCACAGACAGTGCTGTGCATGGGCAGAATCACTGCACAGTACTGAACTGTTCCAGTTGTCCACCGGACGTTCGTAGTTGTTGCACAGACAGTGCTGTGCTGGGGCAAATCCACTGCAGTACTGAACTGTCCAGTGTCCACCTTGACGGTCTAGTTGTTGCACAGACAGTGCTGTGCTGGGCAGAAATCACTGCCAGTACTGAAAACTGTCCCAGTTGTCCAACCTTGCACGGTCTAGTTGTTGCAACAGACAGTGCTGTGCTGGGGCAAATCACTGCCAGTCTGAATTGTCCCAGTGTCCACCTTGACGTTCATTGTCTGCACAGACAGTGCTGTTGCTGGGGCAGATCACTTCAGTCACTGAACTGTTCCAGTGTCCACCTTGACGGTCTAGTTGTTTGCACAGACAGTGCTGTGCTGGGCAGGAATCAACTGCATAACTGAACTGTCCAGTGTCCACACTTGACGGATCTAGTGTTGCACAGGACAGACTTCGTGCTGGGGCAGAATCACTCAGTACTACTTGTCCAGTGTCACCTTTTTACGGCTAGTTGTTGCACAGGACAGTTGCTGTGCTGGGGCAGATGACTGCAGTACTGACCTGTCCACCTTGAGCGGTCTCGTTGTTCCCAGTCGACCGTACTGGCGTGGCTTCTCCCCACCCCCCCTCTCTCGTCCATGATGGACAGCGCTACCAGGACTAGGTCAATCCGAGCAAACAGCGACAGGCAAGCCGAGCCTGACAGACAGACAGGGAGGGTCAGTTAGACAGGAGAGTCCACGAATTGTCATTCCGAAGAACAGCGGGACGGCACGCCGAAGCCTGGACAGACCAGACATACTGACAGGAGGGTTAGGAGACAGGAGACGGTACCCAGGACTGTCATCCGCGAGAACAGCGACAGGCACGCCGCGCGCTTGGACAGACAGGAACATACAACAGGAGGTCAGGAGACAGGAGATCAGGTACCCACGACTGGTCATCCGAGAACAGCGAAGGCACGCCGAGCCTGACAGACAGACATACAGACAGGAGGGTCGGAACAGGAGAGTACCACCGAACTGTCATTCCGCAGGAACGAGCGACAGGCACGGCCGAGCCTGGGACAGACAGGCATACGAGACAGGCGGGGTCAGAGACAGGAGAAGGTACACGACTGGATCATTCCGAGAACAGCGACAGGCACGCCGAGCCTGACAGACAGACATACAGACAGGAGGGTCAGGAGACAGGAGAGGTACCAGGACTGGTCATCCGAGAACAGCGACAGGCACGCCGAGCCTGACAGACAGACATACAGACAAGAGGGTTAGGAGACAGGAGAGGTACCACGACTGGTCATCCGAGAACAGCGACAGGCACGCCGCGCCTGACAGACAGGACATACAGACAGAGAGGGTCAGGAACAGGAGAGGTACCATGGACTGGTCATCACGAGAACAGCCAACAGCACGCCGAGCCTGGACAGACAACATACAGACAGGGGTTCAGGAGACAGGAGAGGTACCACGGAACTGCGTCCTCCGAGAACAGCGACAGGCACGCCGGCGCCTGACAGACAGACATACAGACAGGGGGGTCAGCGAGACAGGAAGGTACCCCCGACTTGCGCCTCCGAGAACAGTGACAGGCACGCCGAAAGCCTGACCAGACAGACATACAACGGAGGGTCAGGAGACAGGAGAGGTACCACGACTGGCATCCGAGAACAGCGACAGGACACCGGCCTGAAAGACAGAGCATACAGACAGAGGATCAGGAGACAGGAGAGTACCCGAACTGGTCATCCGGAGAACAGCGACAGGGCATGCGAGCCTGACAGACAGACATACAGACAGGATGTCAGGAAGACAGGAGAGGTACCACGACTAATCATCCGAGAAACAAGCGACAGGCACGACCGAGCCTGAACAAAGACATACAGACAAGGAGGTTCAGGAACAGGAGAGGTGACCGCGACTGCGTCATCCGAGGAACAAGCGACAGGAAGCCGGAAGCTGACAGACAAGACATAACAGACAGGAGGGTTAGGAGACAGGAGAGTACCCGCGAATTGCGTCATCCTGGAGAAACAGCGACAAGGCACGCCGAGCCTGACAGAACAACGGTGGGAGACAGGAGAGGTACCACGACTGGCATTCCGAGAACAGCGACAGGCAGCGAGCCTGACAGACAGACATTACAGAACAGGAGGTCAGGGAGACGGGAGAGGTTACCTGACTGTCCTCCGAGAACAGCGACAGGCACGCCGCGCCTGACAGACAGACATACAGACAGGAGGGTCAGGAGACGGGAGAGGTACCATGACTGATCCTCCGAGAACAGCGACAGGCACACCGAGCCTGACAGACAGACATACAGACAGGAGGGTCAGGAGACGGGAGAGGTACCACGACTGGTCCTCCGGGTACAGAAACAGGCACGCCAAGCCTGACAGAGAGACACACAGGAGGGGTACCGCATCTGACAGGAATCTGGGTCTGTCTTGACAGGACCAGAGTGCAGATACAGGCACGCCGAGCCAGCACGATAAGAGGACGGAGAGGAGACTAGTCAGGAGACGGACGCACAGACAGACTCGCCGCCGACCCTGCCGTAACGGCGACACTGGCTGGATGAAGATTACAATTGTAACTTCTGCCTGTCTTGGGCGCCACACGCCCACACCTGCAGTTATATGGTCACACAGCGCCGAAGACAGACAATGGATTCCTATGTCTAGGAGGCACGATAGCCAACAAACACACAGACACACACACGCAAACGGACAAACATGAACACAGCAGGGACGACGGCAACACATACCGAACACGGGAGTCACTCGTCACTCCGCCGCGATCGACACTGGCACCCATCATCCCACCCCGCCCACCCTTCTCACCGACACTGGCACCCATCAGCCCACCCCGCCATTATTCTCACCGACACTGCACCCATCATCCCACCCCGCCGCCCTTCCTCACGACACTGGGCACCCATCATCCCACCCCGCCCACCACTTCTCACGACACTGGCAACCCATCATTCCCACCCGCCCACCCTTCTCAACCGACACTGGCACCCATTCATCCCACCCCGCCACCCTTCTCACGCGACACTGGCACCCATCATCCCACCCGCCCACCCTTCTCACCGGACACTGGCACCCCATCATCCACCCGCCCACCTTCGGACCGGACACTGGCCCCATCATACCCATCCCGCCCACCCTTCTCACCGTACCACTGCCACCCATTATCCCACCCCGCCCACCCTGCCTTACCCGACCACTGGCCACCCACATCCCCACCCCGCCCACCCTTCTTACCGACACGTTGCAGCCCATCATCCCACCCCGCCCACCCTTCTCACCACACTGGGGGACGGCCCAGTCCGCCCACCCAGGGCCGCCCATTCTCAGCGACAGAAGGGTCGGCCACCCCCGAGCCCACCAGGCCGCCCTTCTCACCGAACAGAAGGACGGCCAGCCCCGCCCACCGGGCTTGCCGCTTCTCACGACTGAAGGGTCGGCCAGCATCAGCTGGGACTCTGCCTCCTCCGTCATCCTCTCTCTCAGTTCATCTATGGCCTCGAGGTGCTGGGCCAGCAGGCGGAGCGGCGCGCTCGGTTCTCCCGCCACGCGCTGCGGCTGTACCAGCAGCAGGGCGGGGCTGAGCAGGGCGGCCACAGTCACCGGCAGCAGCACCCCGGCCGGCAGCTGAAGACGCGGGTACGGAGAGCAGCGCAGCAGCGCGTCCAGCAGGGGGTCCGAGGCGCCGGCCTCCGCCGCCGCCAGCTCCTCGTCTGTCATGTAGCGGGCGTCACCCATCTTCACCAGCAGTTCACCGACGTCCAGCCCGCTCTGCGCCAGACGGAGCGACACCTGCCCAGATCAGGGAGGGAGGGGGAGGGGTCAACAGCGGCACACGCAGCGTCTGATGTCCGGTAAAACCATCTCAGCGTACCTATACAACAACTTCGCTTAGTTGTTTATAATCGCCAGTCAAGTGTGTTTAATATTCAATTGTATCTAGTCAAAGAGCTGTAAATGAAATACATGACTACAGGTACAGTCACACTTAGATAATAAGCGTACAGCTCACAGCGTGCGACGAACAGGTATCATTAAATGCATCATTTCGGGCCAAATAAATACAAATTAATTAATCTGAAGCATCTGATCCTAAAGCTGTCGCCCCGGATCAGAATTGACCGCCCAGCCGACCCCAGCAGCGCGGCGCCCGGCCCCCTCCACCGCAGTGCACTCACCAGGAAGCGCCGGCTGACGGCGTTGAAGTGCCGGATCTCCAGGTGACATTCGCGCTCCACGATCTGAGAGTGCAGGAAGTTGAGCGCCTTCACCGTGTAGTTACCGTCCTCCGCCAGCTGAAACACGACACAGAGGGCAGATCTGTCAATGTAGAACTCCAGACGCCAGCCCGAGTACAGGTAACCCAGCAAACAGCGGACACTCGCTCAGACCTGCGCGGGCGATACTGGAAAGCCGCACTGACGCTAGACGATCAGCGAATCGAATATCACCCAGTGCGCCATCTGGTGGCTAAAGGAACTCCTCCCAAGTATGCCGTGTCTAGCTACATCCCGCGGCACCGCACGAGAAAGATCACCACCACCACCTCCGGACACCCTACCGAGCCTCATCAGCACTCTGTCTACCCACTGGTGGAACTTTATATACTTTCGGGGTTGTAGCTACAACTGCATTCTCATAAATTACAACCCAATTATTAATATTACAACTCCAACATTGCCGGTAAATGCATTAGACACTGAGCCTCAGTTTGGCTGCATCAGATCTGCGCCGGCCTCCCGAGCACCAGGTCGAGTTCAAACCGGCAGCGCCAGCTGTCGCCTTACCGGTCTGTTTACCTCGCTGTTGCTAAAATACAACACGTAAATAATTAGTTGTACTATTTACAAGTTCGGAAATTATGGAAAGGTTAATGCCCAACGTTTTGCATTAATTGCTTGATCACGGGTAATCCATATTGGATCGAGAACCACTGGTGGCCCGACCGCCGAGAAAGGAGGGGGGGGGCACTGGCGGTCCGGCGTTATGGCATCTGTGGCAGCCAAAATAAGCATCAATTTGGAGACAAAACATTTACAATTACATGGAAGAACCCTTTCCAAACGTAGGGTGTGTTTTAACAATACACAAAATAAAAGTGACAATGAGTCGCTTTTGCCTTTGGCCTTAGATACTGTCAGTTTGTTCATGCGTTGATTACCACTCTCGAGAATCGCCCCGACAAGAGATTACTTTTTTGGCCTCTAGCAGTTTCTAGGACATTGTGCGACTTTGATTTCAAATTTGGCATCCATTGTACAATGCACATAATTATATAGTCCACTGGGGCCATACCTTTTCAATGGTCAACCGAGGTCACTGACCTCTGATGACCCGAGATGACTTTTTTGGATTCTGGCAGTTATACGACATTTTTGTGACGCTGATTTTAAATTTGGCACCCATCTTGCATAATTATACATTCCTTCACTATTTTAGCTCGATTAGGGGCCAACCCAACACCACTGCTGGCCGCCGGCAGCGTCGCCTCTCGCTGCACGGCCGGGAGTCCGCCACCCGGGCCGGGCAGTGTGCCGGATGCCACAGATAGCCGCCCCCGCCTCCGTCGCCGGCGCGGCGGCGTCCGGCGCGGTCGCCCCAGTAATGATCCATAGGTAGAAGAGTAGAGGTCTATCTGTATTGTGATCCAGCTTCTGTCGATTGGTAGAACGAAAGATGTGCAATGCAAAGTGTACTCTCTCTCAACCATCCTGATCTATGTGTGGTTGTAGATCATTTGAGAAGTATCTACGAGGGTAGGAAACCGTGTGTAACGCCGCACACGGGATCTTGATACCCCCTGTGTCGTGCCTCATCCTGCATGGCGAGACCTGACCCAGCCTGTGTCGCTAGCCCGCACAGTTCTAGTGGTAGGTTACCGTGTGAAGGTCCCTGTATACTGCCGAGTTTAGCTCGAGCGCTGCTGCGCTGAGTGCAACTCGGTCTTCACACTTTCACGCAGTACTACCCGCCCTGACTTGCTGGGAATCCTCTGCTGTAGCATTCACTATCCGAGTGCCAGCTTATTGGATTGGAAAATGTCCAAAGTTTATCGTTAGACGTATCATTTTGGCCTATTTTAACCTTTTAGGGCTATAATAATTGTCCAAAGTGCACACGCACACTGGTTCCACAAAACGAGCTGTGTAGCGAAAAAAGGTTTCCTGTTTTCAACGCGGCTAGGTGCTGTGTTTCTGGAAAATAATTTTGGAAAATGAGGCATCAAACAGATGCAGAAACTCGTTAGGAATATATTGAAGTTGATAAAATGCGTGTTCTGTCAGTAAACTTGGAATTATACTTGCTTAAATAGGACCTCCTCATGTAAGACGTTTTAAGAAAAGTCGTTTAAAAAGAAA
>VOPJ01002426.1:0-11120 GCA_014673585.1 Semibalanus balanoides
TATATATATATATATCTTGCCATGCAACGCCTAGGCCATTATGTTAAATTGTGAAACCATTTGAGGGAAAGTACACACCCAAAAGTATGCAAATCAACACCGGTGTATTATGTATGCCAACACATACTGAAGCAATATGTCACTGCAGAAGCTCATGCATATTGGGTAATGTATATTTATTGCAAACCCTGCCTTCACCCGACTTTCGGAGGTTACCCACCTGGTCCTCCGAGAAAAGAGCCGGGAACTTCTCTCGAAGACGGGTTAGCGAGGCCTTCGTCCCCACAATCATATGGCGCCGCGCCGGAAAGCATGCCTTCATCAGGTCATCGCGCTCCTCCTGCAACATATCACGAACCGTCACCAGGTTTTGAAGTTAGTTTTGTTTTAATTCTGCCTTGTAATTTGTGTTAGAGTGATCATTAACGTCATGGACTGATGCTTCATTCATAAATGCCAGCAACTGGATACACGGAGTGGAGACTTGACTACTTTTTCGTATTTACTTGAGTTATATTTAAGTAAACTATATTCAATAAACAATTTGTAGTATGAACATATCAACAATAATACGACATATTGCGTCATTTAAAAATGCAGTAACGGCTGCAAAATAAAACGCTACGCGGGGAATTTGTTCTTGGGTTTGGGCGCACAGCCTCTTCGGGCTCAGGCGTGCGCGGGGAATTGTTTGTAACAAGTGCGCCAGAAACGTAACTTTCAGAAAACCATCATTCTTAGCTTAAATTTGCCTATTTATTCCAATAAGTCTACCTTTTTATTATTTTTAAAAATAAAACAAATATTCTTCAAACAAACAACCATGATGTATCTCTCGTAGCTAAGTTCTCAGGAATTTTCCGATAAATTGAGGAACAACTTCTAACTTACGGCCTATGGCCTTCAACATTACGCCGCCAGCCGAATGTGCCATTTGGTAAAGAGAGATGACGACATCGGAAATAGGTCCCCATTCAAATGCACGAAGGACTTATTTTTGCAGATGTCAAAACCAAACTAAAATTTACTTCCGATTAGACCTCTGTGGTTGTTTTAACTTCTACACTACTTAATTTCAATAGAATCCAACAACTTGGCTATCTCAACTCAAATGTTTATGTGAAACATTCCCTTTGAGCAATGAACGTTGATGTTAAAATAAGTGTGAACCTACCTCAGAAAGGTGCTCGCTCTGGTCTTTCAGCCGGTACGTCGCCTGCACGCTCTCGACGTTCTCCCTGCCTCGTGCTGGAAGGTATCCAGGGAGCGAGGCGCAGGTGGCGCGTTTGTTTCTGGCTGCTCGCTGCTCGGCCAGGACAGGGTCGTCCCTTGTACGGAACCGCTGGTTTCGGAACTTCGTGACAAGCTTGGAGCGTGTGGCATCCTGCATGAGAGTGTCAACGTCACGCCAGTTTCATCGTGTGAAATATCCGTGGCCTCAAACTTAATTATCCTACGCACATAACGGGGCGTAAGTGATTAGTTATCTGGATTTACCCACTTAAATCAGTCCAAAAAGTATTAGCGATGTGATACGTTTGCAAATGGAAAGGCACAGATGCTATGCCATACATACCAAATTCGACAAGCATTTACATTTTTAGTGTGACAACGGAAATGTGGTAACCGATAAGCAAGCCTGACAGCAAACAAATCGTAACAGGAGTCCCCAACCGGGAATAATGGAAAATTATTGGGTAGCGGAAATGTGGAAGGCCATGGCCGTAAGTTAGAAGCTTGTTTCCTCAATTATCGGAAATAACAATGGATAACATAAGAATACATCATGGGTTTGTTTGAAGAATATTTGTTTTATTTTTAAAAATAATAAAAAGGTAGACTTATTGATAAATAGGCAAATTTAGCTAGAATGATGTTTTCTGAAGTTACGTTTCTGGCGCACTTGTACAAAGACAATTACCCGCGTAGCGTTTTATTTTTGCAGCCGTTAAGCTGCATTATTTAAATGACGCAATATGTCAGTATTATGTTGATACTGTTTCATCTACAAATTGTTTATTGAATATAGTTTACTTAATTATCAAGTAAAATTACGAAAAAGTAATACAAGTCTCCACGCCGTGTATCAAGTTGCTGGCATTTTATGAATGAAGCATGCAGGTCCATGACGTTAATGATCACTCTAACACAAATTTACAAGGCAGAATTAAAACAAACTAACTTCAAAACCTGGTGACGGTTCGTGATTATGGTTGCAGGAGGAGCGCGTGACTGATGTAGCATGCTTTCCGGCGCGGGCGCCATATTGATTGTGGGGGACGAAGGCCTCGCTAACCCGTCTTTTCGAGAGAAAGTCCCGGCTCTTTTTCTCGGAGGACCAGGTGGGTAGCCTCCGAAAGTCGGGGTGAAGGCAGGGTTTGCAAAAATATACCATTACCCAATATGCATGAGCTTCGCAGTGACTTATTGCTTCATATTGTGTGGCATACATAATACCGTGTTGATTTGCATACTTTTGGGATGTGTACTTCCCTCAAATGGTTTTTACATAACATAATGCCTTAGGCGTTGCATGCAAGATAATATATATATAATATATATATATATATATATATAGTATATATTATATATTTATATATATATATATATATAATATAATTATAAATATAAACCGATCACAAAAAGCGTACCTTCATTTTTCCTAGATCACCCAACACACAAAAAGTTGCATACGCGGTCAGGTCTCGCAATGGCGGGCAAAGACAGCAATATGTAGCTCCAACGCAGATTTTGGACCGTCAAACCAAGGGATATTCATTGAATAACCACGAAGTAGAGGCTACCCGAGAAATTCAGATAAAAACAGTAAGGTATTAGGGCGGGATATAGAATGAGAGGGACCTAGTCCGACATGTTAAGAATAGCAATACTGAGAAAGAAACAGAAGGAAGCCCAGGCCGAAGGCGGCGCGGGCGACCGGCACGGATACACCGTTAGGTTTTTGACTTTACTCCAGTGCTATTTGTAATCGGAATTGCCGCCTCAATCAATACTTGCGTGGGGAAAAGCCAGCTCCTGTCGGCACCCCGGGGCCCGGTCAGATACATTAAAAGGAGATCCTTTCATTGATAAAGTGATGGTGCTCTACCGATCAAACAAAAAGACCGGGCACACTCCTAACCTGAGAGATACATTAGTTTCACAAGATAAAGATCAAGGACAGCGGCTCGGTCCCGTCGAACGGTAATAAAACACCAGAGACTGTGAGTTGTAAAAGTCCCGGTTAGTGTGTGCAAAGGTGTACTCCTATAGACGGACAGAGAGGTCAAGTGACGGACCAGGGGTGAAAGCGCAACATGCCCACTTAATGCGGGGCAAGGAAATAGTTACCAGTCGAAGAATTCGTGCGTATAGGCGGGATTGTAATGGCGAGGTTAGTTGTGATCTTGGCTCGGGTGATATACGTGGCGAACAGGGCAGCACTACTGTGTATCGAGAGCCCCGAACCATCATCCACACATTAGGGCGTGCAAGGAACCGAAAGCGAAGTAGCCACTGAAAAAAACGGTTTGAGACGCACCAGGACGCCGGGAGCTACTTCTTACGGTAAGACGAAAGATTCAATTGTTTTTGAAGCTCAATCATTCAACCGAAGATCATGGGAGCTCCTTTTAGCGCCTGCAGGTGGTTGCTCTCAGCAGAGTCTTTTTTTCAGAGCTATCTGGAGACACGAGACGCTCTTTCAGAGACGGTTGGGGGAGAATGTTCAGGAATCGGGTTTCATAGATTTACCTGTTTCACCACCTAGAGGTGCATATGGAGTATTCCGTGAGGTGCTCCTCCTCGAAGATTCCGAAATATATATGCCGGAGCGCATTGGAACCGCTCACGCGGTGATTTCGACTCCTCGCTTGTTGTAACGTTAGGTGCGAGACTTGCCGGCTCTACCACTGCTCGCCTACCGGAATGCGCCCTGACGGAATATGGTCACGGTTCCGTCGTATCTTGAACAGTCATTGTCACCGACTAGTGAGACAGAGTCTTATTATCCAATCCCGCGCTGATTGAAAAGTGGTCCGGCGTTTCCTCGAGTTTTTGAGGAAAAGCCTCATACGAGGCTCATGTTTGGAGGCCGGCTCTTCTCAAGTTGTTAAGACTCATGAAGAGGTCTTTGAGTTTGGTTGCGGCTTTCAAAATAGCTTGCGACTTTGCGAGGCGCTAAACTCCTCAACTTTCACAAACGAAAAGCCTATTGTCTCCCAAGCGGTGTTATATTGTTGCACGGACCCGCAACGCTCCTGTCACAGGGCTCGAGGGATGACGCACGCCACCGACAGTGGTTGAGAGTGACTAGTCGCATTTCAAACGAGGTTCGGTTTACAGTTAAACTGGGCTAAAACTCGTGATTCTCGCTCAGTGCGGGCTGCCGGCATTTCCCCTCGCGGAGGGAACATCCACATTACTGATGGCCAAATTTATAGGCTCCTCAGAAAAGGTGTGGAGAAGGGCTTGCACACTGGATCAGACCGGAGGGTGAAGGGACAGAGGCTGAGTTATGGGTTGAAGTGTGTCCGCTACACATCAAGGCAAGCTGGGGGAGCCCCGCCCTAAAACCCCAAGAAGATCCACTGAAACGTAGTAAGCAAATCAGGAGTGGTACACTCTCGTGTTTAGTATCTGACAGCCAAATATTTTTGAATAAGTACACACCACCCTCACAAACACACACACACACACACACATCACACACACACACCCACAACACAACACACACCACACACACACACACACTCTCACACAGAGTTTCACACAAACGTGCGATCCACACATTGTTTTTCGGTGTTTGTACTCCTCTAACGATTCTCTACCTCGTTTATCCCTAATTACCAATACCCTTTTATCTCTCGCATTGGCCGCCTCCGACTCGGAAGATCCCGTAGTGCGACATAAAACGCCGTACGCACTCCAATACACCTCGTTCCGTGCTTACCCCACAACCCAATATGGTGCACAAATTTAACCTCTTGCTGAACACAACTTCTGTACTCCCGCGGGGCCCGGCCCCAAGACTATCCCGCCTCGATCGCCAAGTGCAGCGAAACTACGAGTCGCGCCGAAACCGTCCAGCCGAATAGTGCTGAGTTTTTTTCCGGCTGCCTCATACTACGCTGCTGAATATGCTGGAGCTCCACATAGACTATCACCCTATACCGTTATATATATAGCATATATATATATATACTATATTATATAATAGAATACCGATACCCTCACCTCCACCCTAGACTAATACCCTAACGATTAGATACCTAACTGCCCTATATATAGTATGATAGATCGATACCTCAGGATATATATCATAGCATTGGAGCCCATTCCCAGTTCATTTGCAGAACCTGGAGCCTTCCTACTTGGTATATTGCAAAAATATATTTTCGTTCTGTTGTTTTCACTGCTGGGTCAAGTAAAATTGGTCTTAAGATTGTACAAATAAATATGTTAATTGTTTAATCGGCATGTTGTGCACTTGTTGCTATTTTTCTTGTCTGTTTAATTGCTGCTAAACTACACAATTTGACTAAAACAAATTGTCGGCTGCTAATGATCAAACCCTGGTTATTGTGTATGATTCGATTGACCTGATATATTATTATAGGTTTTTGGTACATTAATATCTATCTTGTCTTGTTTCTTTTCCTGGTACACTATCTGATCCTGCGCTGAGAGCGCGTGCGTTGTGCTGTGTTTCTTTCGTGGGCCGGGGGGGGGGGTTTTTCTCATAACTCGGCCCCCTGTAACAACGTCGAAACCGTTTCGAAGCTTTTTCCGCTCAGGGCAGAAATAAGGTCCCAGTGGTTCATCAAAGGTCCAATTTTCTAGTTTTGTAGAAAAATCGCTCCAGACACTCATATATCTCGGAAACTATGTTAGCCAGAAACAAACGTAACAAACTGAAACAAACTTAAAGTTATTAGAGAAAAACATTTTTGATTCCATGACCTCTGGAGCCTAACTATTATCCTGTGGTCGAATTTGAGGACAAACGCGAAAGCAAATTTAATGGCTGTCGATTGTCTTTGACCGTTTGTATTTCTATGCTAGGCATAGTTTCCAAGATATAAATGGGAATGTCTGGGAGCGATGTCTAAATCAGGAAAATTTTGTCATTTATGAAAGACTCTTGTGACCTCCAAAGACCTCTTGTTCGACCTCAATTTCGCCCTCCGATAAAAAAAACAAAATCTGGAAATAGTGTCCAAAGATGTGATGTTGACGAGCTTTCGAAAACAGTCTTTTAGGTTTAAACCTACGTCTTACAGGAGCCGTGTTGAAGCCCCCTCCCCTTCCCACGCCCCGGCAACCCGATGGAAAGCGTGGGCTGCGCCGAGCACCGCACGTGCCGGAAGTTAAAAAACAAAAATGCTACTGCGGACTCGATTTTATAAAACATTACCTCAGGATCAGAGACAGTTGACGACAAATATGGTTAGTTTTGGTTTATTCATTTCAGGTATTACAGATCTGGGAAGGAGATAGGCGCTTCATCCGGGATTAGACCGGCTGGTATTATATATATATGTGCGGCAGTGAAAAACCTGGGAAAAAGGATAACATGGCTCGTGAGGGCGAAGTTAGGATGCAATGAAGGTGACGAATGTAGGCCGTTATGCGTTTTATTATTTCACGAAAACTGAAACATCAAGACGTTAAATATTCGTTAAATAATACGTAAATACTAAACGTTAAATAATACACTTGATTACTGATGTATTATTTGTTTCTGAGTAGGAATTGTCAATTATTGTGTGATCGTGCGTGCAAAAGATGTAACCTAGCCAGCCAAAATGTTAAAGCACTTCAAAAAATTGTTCACGACTTGTAAAATAAATAATTGTTTACCCTGCGCTGTAACAGTTCTAGTTGTCGACGCGCCATTCAAGATATATGTTGACTTTTATTTATTTTTCTGCATTATCTTCCGACGCATCTTTGGTATCAAATTCATCGCGTACCAATCGAATTGAAATAACAGCTTTTAAATTGTATGTATTACAATTTGTAATAATAAATGCATTATAATGTGGTGACGTCGTTCTCTGACATGAGCCATGACATCTGTCGCGGTTTGTTCCTTTTTCTCGACCTCCTCCCCCTCCCGCTCATCCAGTGCGCGTGTTAAGCTACGATCGCTGATATTGGTTATGTTTCAGGCGAAGCTCTGTCTGCCCTGGCGGACCTCCTCGGAATCGATCTCCTCGAGGTATTCAGCCTTCGTGCGTGGCCGTCTGTGGAGACAACGGAGTCGACCCACAAGGTGTTCGTTGAGGGTCTGGAGGTATGCCAAACGACGGGGGGTTGTTCCATGGCGCTCCTCCTCTGGGCGGTCTCGTTCGTTGTTTTCGCACAGGTCCCCAAAAAAACAAGTAAAAAAACTCTTCTTCTTCATCGAGTCTTACTGTCTGGGCTTGAAGGAGCCAAACATTCCGTCGGAGTGCGCGAAAGTTGCCTCCTACCTGGGGGTGGTTGAGTAGATCTACAGAATGAGTGCAGTAGATGCCACCAGCCGGCGTGTGTGCAGCAGCGGCGTGTGTGCAGCAGCGGCGTGTGTGCAGCAGCGGCGTGTGTGCAGCAGCGGCGTGTTGGCAGCAGCGGCGTGTGTGCAGCAGCGGATCTAGTCACGTGTGTGCAGCAGCGGCGTGTGTGCAGCAGCGGCGTTGTGCAGCAAGCGGCTGTGCAGCAGCGCGTGTGTGCAGCGGCGGCGTGTGTTGCAGCGTCCGGCGGTCAAGCCAAGAGGAGTTATTTTCCTTACTTGTTACCCTACACAGCATGGAGGCAAAATAAAAATGCCATTCGTACTTTTTTTGTATTGCTGATCTGAATGTTTGTTGGTAAACATTAGAAGGTGTGCAGTGGGAAAGGAATCATGAGCAGAGCACAGGCTATTTCAATAATAATTCAAGTCACTACCTACTGACAATGCTCATACAAGCCATTGAACATTAGGAAATTAAATAGAAAATGTGGTAATTTCATACGTATTATCGTCTGTACCGATTGAGTCAGCATGCCCGTAATGGAAGGAAACATTTCAGCATCATTTTAACTCGCTGAAAATTAGTATAGCCAAGCAACCTTTAAGTCCCATTGAGGAGGCTATCCCTTCTCAATAATAGGATGGACCCGCTCATTTTAGTAGTCGTGGGGTGGTCGGCACATTGACTTTGGCTTCTGAAGTTGAAACATTTACATGTGTGTGCGGAAAGTTATCTGTCTTGAGAAGGCTGCGCTTTTTATCATGAGTAGCTACACGGTCGCTGAGAAGCCGGAGCATTAACCATTATACGCAAACTACTTATTTGAAACAGTTGAGGATTCTCACCCAAACGTCTCTGAGGAACGTCTCTCTTCTCACTTTTGAGATCCGTCTGAGAACAGTCAGGCGCCTAAAAAGAGCCGTCATAATCTCGTTTACTGATGCTCCTAACATTCATATTACTTTACGTCTTTAGTAGCTCCTGGCCGTCTCGTAACGTCTCAACCGTTTTTCAGTGGCGTCCCCATCTTCACAGTGGAGAGCGACGAACGCACATTAAACATGCTGTTATTGCCCGTGTCGGGACGGCGTGGTACATGACCAGTGAAAAAACAGCTTTAACAGAAAAGAGGAATCGGTTTTTTGCCAGATAAAATATTTCCTGAGCATAGACAAGGTCAGCCTTGTCCGCGCCGCGCTTTCAAAATAGATGGGGGCATGGAAAGAGTGAAGCAAATTGCAGGTATTCGAGCCGGCGAGTTGTCCGTGCCTCTGGCTCTGGCGGCTAGCCAAACAATAAATTTGTGCTGTACCCTTTCCAATCGCTTTAAAGGGACCACTGGTGGTTTGAGGAGAGTGCAATGTCCTAGAAGTTTTAATCATAAAAATAACGTTATCCTCATATTGCCGAAAAAAGTCAAATTAATTGGAAGCTTTCGGCTTGCGCCTTCGTCAGCGTTAATGCATTATTTCCAGTTAGCAAAAAAACATACATATTCAAGTATTCAGTAACCTGCATTCGGCACACATGTGGTTCCAAGAGGTTGGTAAAAATCCAGGCAGGCTGCGCACAACAACAACAGTTGGTCGAGTCGGGGTAAACGACCTTTCTACAGAGCTATATACAATGGATAACCAAATAGAACCACGCATATACATACCATTTGCCTCATATCTACATTTATATCATACGTCTATGCATTTATACACATTTACATCGAATTCATATATACACCATGCCTATTTCACCTAAAGACGCGAATACAAATACAAATACAAGACGCGCATACAAATATTCACCTATACAAATATGTCCTTCCGAATATATACAATAGTTATCAGAACACCTTTTTCCAATCCAGATATATTAATTTACGTTACCGCGACTCACACATGCCGCCCCCTCCCTCCTCCCCCCTCCCCTCCCTCTTACTCATTCCGTCCTCAAACGTTTTCCAATGGACTATACAATGAAAATATGACACAATCAATGCTATAATAAATGCACAACAAAAAAGTACATTTATCCACCGAACAGTCAGACTCATAAATTAGGCCATGATGATGTTTATGTGTTGAGGGTTGGTTTGAGCTTAGGGGAGAACTGGGCTAGTTGAGCATAGGGGTAAGTTGAGCCACCCCCTTTATTGGGTAACATGACAGCGCAAGCAGGACGGTAATTGCGCATCCAGAAGGTGCTTGGTTCCTACCTTTACATTGGTCAGGCGGGGTTCGGTGCGGTTTTATTTCGCGAAGCTGATGAAGAAAACGTAAGATTTGGTTGGCAGACTTTAAATTGATGTCCACAGCAATGATTTTATAATTCTTAAGGCTTAGCAGGGGACGAATGTTCTATATCCCCTAGAGGTAGAAGGGCCACTTAGGCATGCAACGTGCAGGGTGACTTCCCGCAGTCGTGGATTGAGTGACGCTGCACGGAGAGAAAGGTACACTGACAATGTCGGGGCAAGTTGAGCAATCAGGTCGGGGTAAGTTGAGCCGGTTACTGGTTGCATTTCCATGACATCTCCGTGACTTCAATGGGGCCGGTAAAAGTCCAGATTCAGTTATCACTTTCAGAGCTTAGCATGCTATATAAGCCCTATAACTTGAGAGGATAAATGAAATATACTGGCCGCGGGGTGTGACTGCCCTCCCTCACTTAACACTCGTTCGCTTCAACAGCCGCCCCTAACTTGGAATCGAAGAAATGAGGCTGTTGGTAAATGTTTCAGGTTTATAACTTTCTCGGGACATACGTCAAAGGCGGAAGCGCACGAATCATAAGCACAGAGCGACTATGAATGGTTACGTTCTGCTCAACTCACCCGTAAGCTGGATCAACTTACCCGTACGGGGCAGTAGTGGCCAGTGATTTATTGCCATTCAAACGTAAATGCAGCCTTTACTTCTGCAAGTAAAACAAAACTTTCGCTGTCAGTTTGTAGCTAAAGGATTAGGTATTTAGTCTGGCCGGAGAGATCATTCAATTTGCCCGACATTAAAGCTTCACAGGCAAAATGGTAGAAAATAGCTCATCTTACCCCGTTCTCCCCTACGTATCCAAGGAGACTCCCAATTCTTTCGACCAGGGCCATCTTTGAACACACGTAGGATTTTTATGGAGACGTTGCTGCTGTCCAGTTGCGTGTCCAAATGGGATGTCTATTTTTTGCTCCTTGCATCTTTTATGTGCTTATTGAATCTGAGTATAACTGAGCGTCGAGTTTCTCAGATATAGTATGACTCGTTTTACACATTGTTGGCAATTCATGCGGTAGACTACGTTTTGTACATGTCACTTTCCACGCAACCCGGCCTCGCAACAGTTGCACTGTCTTCCCCCTCCAGGGCAGGGTGTGGGAAGGTGGGCCGATCTTACAAGTTTTTGCCTAAGGCTAGGGCCTCCCTTCCATGTCACTTGAACGTTTAAATGACTCGCTTGGATAATTCCCTCCACCCTGCGACAAAGCGAGTCATCGACGAACGGGAGGGACAGGGAGATGGGTGAAGAATCAGATATAGCAGGTTTTACTGACTTTCTACGCAAAGTTTCGGCCTTAAAGGGAATATAGCACCTTGGGAAGAGTATGTAGAATGATGGAGAAGAATGCCCTGATTACGG
>VOPJ01002431.1:0-20011 GCA_014673585.1 Semibalanus balanoides
GCTTAACACAAGAGTGTTTGTAAGGCTTGCGATGTATTTAAAAAACACTCTGCTTATTTGGCAGAGTATTAGTATTTACTATTAGATAGCACTGCAACAGCAAATTTAATTAGGTAATTAAAGAAGGAGAGTTCACCGATCATAAACCAGCTTTGCACTGTGACATTTTAAGTCTTCAGGTCTTAAGTTGACACTTTGGTTCCAGTGTGTGCCATATCTGCGTCGTTTGCGGTGAAATAATGATGAACAGTTCCGAGTGACAGGTGCACAGTGGCGTCGATAAGCCTCGTATTGTGAGTCGCAAAACATCCCCCAATCCTGGGCGATCATGTGATACGACACACCTATTGTCACATGTTGACCGCAGTAACACACAAGGCACGTGTATACAAAAACAAACACCGGATATCTCTGTCTTACCCCAATCTATGCACTGATGCATATAAAAGAGAGCTTGGCGGCAGTCACAAAACAACTAGTACATTCCCCTTAATAAAGAGTCGTGGATGATAGCCGTTTTCACGATGGCTTATTTTGCGCGAAATGTTTTTAAAACATTTAAAAATGTTTTAAAATATTCTAGTAGTAGCCGCTTTCACGATGGACTAATTTGCAAAAAAATGCCCTACGGTCCCGTAGAGCGAGGGTTAAAACTTTGTTTTCACAAATTAGTCCATCATGAAAGCGGCTACTACTAAAACATTGTAAAACAGTTTAAAATGTTTTAAACATTTCGTGCAAAATAATCCATCGCGAAAAGGGCTGATGACAGCACACGGACAGGAATATTACCTGTCGCTCTGTATCAATGTCGAGTATGTCCACCAGATTGACGTCGATCTTGTGGAAGGTCTTTTTGTACTTGGGTTGGCGGAAGGAGATGGTTTGCCAGCCGGGTCGGGCAGTACACATAGGCGCCTTCATGCCCTGCAATCGCCATCGCTTTACCTGCAAACATAAATACAGACCGGCAATGTCATATCCTGGGACAGCCACTCCTTCACCTGCAATACATAAATACAGACCGGCCAATGTCCATTATCCTGGTGACAGCCATTCCTCCCTGCAGACATCAATATACAGACCGGCAATGTCATATCCTGGGGACAGCACTCCTCACCTGCAAACATAACTACCAGCACCGGCAATGTTCTTCCCTGGGACAGCCACTCCTTCACCTGCCAGACAACATACAGACCAGGCAAATTCATATCCTGGGACAGGCCACTCCTTCACTCGCAAAACATACAATACAGACCGGCAACATGTCAATATCCTGGGACAGTCACATCCTTTCACCTGCAAACCATAAAATACAGACCGGCAATGTCATATCCTGGGACAGCCACTCCTTCACCTGCAAACATAAATACAGACCGGCAATGTCATATTCTGGGACAGCCACTCCTTCACCTGCAAACATAGATACAGACCGGCAATGACAATACACATCACATAAATGTGGCACACCTCGAAGGAGTCAGGCCAAAATGTTGACCTCGGGCACACATACCTGCAAGGATGGTGGATCTTTGATAGTCTAGGAAACACGCTGATTCTCGAATGTTATGGAGGTCGAGCCGGAGGGTTTGATTTGGATCAGCTATCTTGCTGGCTGCTGAGCTATGCAGATTGTTATAGGTACTTCCCTTTTCCAATTTCAGATGCTTTCCACAGTCCTGAATCTTCTGTTGGTGTGTTATTGTTTGGCGGGGTTTATTTTGTGATTAGATATCACGCAAAACACGTGTCTTTGCCAACTGCAGTTGCTGCCCGGAACTTCCTCCACACCTTGTGACCTGATCATACAGTTCGCGATGATCCAGTCTGATATGGCAGGAGCATTGATAAAATTGACATCTTCATCATGAGACGCGCTGCCGTTCCGGGTGGGACTTTCTGACCTTCCTCTTAATATCTCCGTCTCGATACATGTTCGCAGTAACCCGACTACCATGGTAATAGAAGTCGTCATAAGCAACAATTGCCTTTGGCACTGCCATCCTATGGAGATTCAAGTTATTTGTGTCGTCAGAAAACGTTGGGTCTTTCAAGAGATAACATAAGTTCTGACGAAATAGTCCACGGATACACGTTGAAGTTAACGTCATTGTACTGCAATATATATGAACCTAGCAACAAAGACGCAATTTAGAGCATTGATTTTGAGCGCCGAAAGCTTAATAATCGACAAGTCATTCACAGACATACTCGAAGATATTCACGCGACATTTCGTGTTCCCATTAATATGTGAGAGGAATAAACATTCACTTCGCAACCAATTTAAAGCAGCACGAATAACATGCATGATGTTCATTAATCACGCGCATCAGTGACTTGATGTAAGGTGGGGCACAGATTAGGAAGGTCACAAGGTCGGCCACATGATAAAGTGTAAGGTCACAAGGTCCGCACAAGTTAGAAGGTCAACAAGGATCGGCCACCAGATAAGGGAAGTCACAAGGTCGGCAACAGAATAAGGAAGGTCACAAGGTCGGCACAGATAAGGAAGGTCACCAAGGTCGGCACAGACTAAGGAATGTGTCACAAGGTATCGGAGCACAGATTAGGAAAGGTCACAAGGTCGGCACAGATTAGGAAGGTCACCAAGGTCGGCACAGGATAGGAAGGTCACAAGGTCGGCACAGATAGGGAAGGTCCACAGGTCGGCACAGATAAGAAGGGTCACACAGAGTCAGCCACAGATCAGGAAGGTCACAAGGATCGGCACAGGATTTAAAGGAAGGTCACAAGGTCGGCACAGATAAGGAAGGTCACAAGGTCGGCACAGATAAGGAAGGTCACAAGGTCGGCATATATAAGGAAGGTCACAAGGTCGGCATAGATAAGGAAGGTCACAAGGTCGGCACAGATAAGGAAGGTCACAAGGTCGGCACAGATAAGGGTAAGTCACAGGTCGGCACAGATTAAGGAAAGTCACAAGGTCGAACAGAGATAAGGAAAGTCACAAGGTCGGCACAAGATAAGGAAGGTTCCACAGTCGGGCACAGATAGGGAAGGTCACAGAGGTCCACAGAAAGGAAGGTCACAAGGGGTCCGGACATATATAGCGGTCACAAGGTCGGCATAGATAAGGAAAGGTCACAAGGTCGGCACAGAATAAGGAAGTCAATGGTCGGCAGAGATAAGGAAGGTCACAAGGTCGGCACAGATAAGGAAGGTCACAAGGTCGGCACAGATAAGGAAGGTCACAAGGTCGACAGAGATAAGGAAGGTCACAAGGTCGGCACAGATAAGGAAGGTCACAAGGTCGGCACAGATAGGGAAGGTCACAAGGTCGGCACAGATAAGGAAGGTCACAAGGTCGGCACAGATAAGGAAGGTCACAAGGTCAGCCACAATAAGAAGGTCACAAGGTCCGCACAGATAAGGAAGGTCACAAGGATCGCAACAGATAAGGAAGTACAAAGTCAGCACAGATAAGAAGGTCACAAGTCTACACAGATAAGGACAGGTCACAAGGTTGGCACAGATTAAGGAAGGTCACATGGTCGCACATACGTAAGGTCACAGGTCGGCACAGATAAGGAAGGTCACAGTCGGACAGATAGAGGAAGGTCCACAAGGTCCGGCACAGATAAGGCAAGGTCACAAGGTCGGCACAGATAAGGAAGGTCACAAGGTCGGCACAGATAAGGAAGGTCACAAGGTCGGCCTGTCTCAGTGGATCGTGGAAGGTGCCGCCGTTGTCGATGGTCGCTACAGCTGGAGGCTGCAGTTTGAGAGTCAGCGGCGATGTTTTGAGTGGCCGAGGATATTTGAACTCGGGTGCTATCGGCTGCTTTTTCTCGCTGATTGCGCGCATCTCAGATAACACCTGACTTGCTTCCGTCTAGCAACGGCCCCCTCTGATTCATTGGTCGCCACGAGCCGGCAACGGTGCCGCTATTTTCTGAAACTTTGGAGGGACAAAGGCATTTTTAAGTCAAATATCTCAAATATCTGCATGCTCCGTGCCCATAACGTTATGTAGTAGGTATAATATCAAAATATAAAGATGTTTGGTCGTCTTTTCCGTTTTCGATGTCCATGCGAGCCGACGTAACCATTGGTATTAA
This sequence comes from Semibalanus balanoides, assembly GCA_014673585.1. Taxonomy (NCBI): domain Eukaryota; kingdom Metazoa; phylum Arthropoda; class Thecostraca; order Balanomorpha; family Balanidae; genus Semibalanus; species Semibalanus balanoides. The sequence continues at coordinate 4,081 of VOPJ01002431.1, forward strand.
ATATTAATGCAGTCGTGTGTATGATTTTGTAATGGACGTGCGGCACGGACAATGTGGAACATTTCAGTGGTTTCAGTGCGAGCATGGCTAGATATTTTTTTCTTAAAGGGTAGTCTCAATCTTGAGTTTTTCGTTTCTACCGGGCAAAGGACTAAATTAAATGCATAGTTTGTGATTAATCATTGACAAATACATTTAAATGATTTAACCGCGCCAAGAACTGCACTGAATTTTTGCAACCTGTTTTTACTCTATAAAGTAAAAAACTGCATGCCAGTGTAGCTGGAGAGCCCCTATAGGGGTTGTACAGCTACACTGGCAGGCGGGAATTGAGAGGGATGGCCGGGGTCTGACGCAATGCCCGCCACACCCATAGACAGGGCTCTGTCGCAGGGGAGGGGACGAAGGACGTGTCCCCCAACTTTATGGACTTTTTACACTACGCTTACGGGTGTTGCATGGAAAGAATCGACTTCAGTATGCCTCTGTCCCCCCTTCCAATAATTGTCGGAACGTGGCGGAGCTCTTGCCCAGGGGTTATACAAATAAGTGGTGTGGCTATGTTAGAGCAGCTGACATTGACCCTGTTGCCATGGGCAGTTTAAACTGGTTTACAACGGATAGCTAAGAACAGATTAGTTGGTTTCCGGCCATGTAATTCAGTATATCTCGTCAGCCTGTCAAGATTTTACGCTTCCTCCCGTACTCAATGATTTCTGGCGAGATATGTCCACTTACATGGCCGGAAACCAACCCATCCGTTTTAAGCTCTCCGTTTCAAACCAGTTTAATCTGACCATAGAAATAGGATCACTGTCGCACTCATCATGTAATTTAAGTGGATTGATCTGTCAACTTTTGATGATAGCCGTTTTCACGATGGACTTTTTTGCGCGAAATGTTTTGAAACATCTTAAGATGTTTTGAAATGTTTTAGTATGAAAGTTTTAATATACGATATATTCCCAGAAAAAAAGTTACTGATTTTGACGATATTATAATTATTCAAGAGTTATGGAAACATGAAATGAGCTTATTACAAGATTATGATACAAAATTGTCCGTTTCTAAAGAACATATGCGTCTAGTGTCCATTCGTTCAGTTAAAGAGACACTGTCCACTCAAAGTAAAATTTGATTTGTTAAAGAACAGCCGAATTTGATAAGCACAATGAAGTCCATTTTTTTAAATTCGCGCCCAGTCGCCCAATATCGCCGTTTAAAAAGTTCAAGTATTATCTTACCTATCCAAATTAGTTAGGATGACTGAGCTACCGGCCACCACTATGGTAGACGCAAAATAAATAATTGCAACGCCTTGTTGTCATACTATGGGAAAATGTAAGTGAAATTTTTTATGCTTAAAGCGGAATAATCATGCAAGCTTGGGATAAAGTATGTAAAAAAATGGAGAAAGGATATGCCCCTTTGCACTAAATAAAGCTCACTGCATTACGAAATTTTTCGAAAAAGAGTTTCAGAATGAGTGAGTTAGTAATAGTTATGAAAAATAATAATATATGATTACATGTGACGGACTCCACAACAATCTTGCGTCACCAAAGCGAGTTTTTGTGTACGTCACATTAGATGAGAACTAAAAAGCTTGGCATGTAGACCGGCACCGGCACGATGCAGACGGTCGTAGCACCCATCCTATGCTCGGTTTCACGTACCGGTGAGCGCATAGAGGTACGGAACTCGACTGGCTGGACGACCGCGCTCGCTCGCGCGCGTGAGGTAGGGGTGGGGGCACGTCATACGTGAACCAGTGGAGTAACTTCGATGAACGTATGCGATTACGTCACGGGATTTGTGACGCTTGAAATAGACCCACATTTGTGACAACGGTTTTGGCGTTCAAACTTAGCAACTAGGTCGTTTTGGATAAGGAAAAATTTCAGATTTAGAGTTTCTCAGTACACCCGACAATCTGGCTATCTCAGTTAAAACTACATGTTAAAGGTGCTATATCCCGTAAAGCATTCTACCAAATTTGTAATGTCAGAAAACAAATGTCTTATTATGCCGCATTGAAAATATTTGTTAGCGGGAAGGAAGGAAAAGTTCTCACTTGCACAGACAGTTTTTTTTTACTTTTACGAAGGGGTTTTGGATCCAGCATTAATGAAGTTTTCCCGACCGAGTTTTTCTTTATGATTTGTCCTCCGATTCCGGTAGAATACAAATGGAAAACAGTCTGTTCACGTTCCCATGGCAACGAATCAATAATGCGGCAGATCGCTAGATTTCAGTATATCTAGCGCATCTCTAACAATATATAACTACTAAAGATATCTCGCATTGAGGCATCCTAATTGCTAATTAAGCGCTCACGCTGACGTTTGTCAGTTGATATCCCTGCTATGTGAGTAATTAACTTGAGCAAACGCTTCCATCACGTGTGGTGTGTATAAATCGCTAACATTATTTAAGATTCATTAATAGTATTAAATAAATAGAATGATTGTTTTTGTTATTATTGCGCTTTTGAGATAAAAGTTTAATAGAAGCAATTAAAAAATAAAAGTGGTCTTGGCCTTGTTTAAGCCGTGAATTGCGATATATCATATCAGGAAGAGGCAGTAGATCCCTTTAAAAGCATACCGCCATATTAGTTACTCAATTTGGCAGCGTCATGGATCACAGGTCTGCCTTCGCATGGTGCATTAATTCGCTAGAAACGATTCGCTGGAGGCGAGTCCTCCATTATGAGTCAAGGGAAGTTCGCTTTGTTGAGCGACCAATAGCGTGCCCGAGACCGAGATGTTTCGAGAAATGTCGAAAGTGTCAGTAGAATGAAGAAATATAAGAATTGTATAAAAAACAGTAATCTTCAATAAATACTTGCCTAATACCAACCAAAACCGAAATTTTGTAACATACTATATTCTTACCAACATATTACAAATTCTAGAGAGACACATAATAATCAAAGACACAGATGCTTTCAAAAGTTGTGATAGTTACGGAAAGAATACGTATACTATAAGTATAACTTAATCAAGAATGTTCAGAGCTGACTGATGAACGATGACATACGCTGTAACTGATCCGGAAATGTCACCAGACGATGGAATTGTGTACGAACAAAGACAGAACCGGCGCCTCTGAGAGAGGTGACCTGCATGTCGACCAGATGCAAACCAGAGATGCAACGCAGCTGTGTGTTTCACCCACCGCTGCGCGGACCTTTGTTCGTGGACGCGCAACTCCCGACCATCTATCCGGCCCTACCACACCGACTCAACAGAGCCTTAGCAGAAGCCGTTCCACAGGAATGACATGACTCTTAAATTCAATATTAGCAAATTGCATACACAAAAACACCAAACGCACAAAAAACCATCTTGTTCTTCCCCTTTTAAACACCACACAGTGGTCTCCACGCTCCCGCGCTTCATGGAAACATCACGTGTGCTTTTAAGACATCATGGTGCGCTGTCGTCATTGCTGGCAAAGACTGTTTACATTGTGAGTTTAACTGGTTTTACAATGATAGTCTTGTGTATGAAGGGTTTCATAGACCCTATTTTTACAATAGATTCCTATGGACGTGACAGATAATTCACGAGTACGTATGGAATCATTTAAATAAACCTCCCGACAACATAGAACTCATACGACCAAAAACTGCCATAATCTAATTAGAAAACATATATCAAGAGGATATCATCTTTAAAAGGATCGATATTCTACTAAGCCAAACTAGTTATAATCGCTTGCATACAACTGGAGGCATCATAGTTCAATCGCGGCTAATACAATTTTGTTGTCACCTCCGTTGAAAAAATAATTTCGTTTTAGCACTTCGAGAAGCTGATCAGATAACCCCATCAACACTCATTGTGCTCAGTAAATGTTCCCATGAAAATCCGTCGATGAAATGCTGCGAATTAATTTGCTGCACGCATCTCTGGTATATCTGATCTCTGCTGTGAGTTACAGCGGGGGAGGGACACGACTCGCATGCTACAGTAGATGGACCACGGTAAAGCAAACATTAAATGACATATACACAGCTAGATGTGCATTGTCCAGTCAGCTTAGCACGAGTACGATCGAGTCACGTTTGAAATGACAGGAACAGTGCATTTAAAAGAAGACTAATGTAATCGGCTACGCCTTGTATATGTCTATGAAAACAACACTTTTCGTAATTAGGTATTAATTGCTTATGTTTCTTTACCAGAAGCAGACATGTTTTTCTGTTAGCGAGCAACAATTAAACATGCAATGAAAGGTTTGCAGGCCAAGGATCGAGTGCATGAAGCATTAGACTTGATGTTCGAGCACCAATGACATAACCACTCCCATCACAGAATTCTCGAGTGCACTCAGAAGTCAGAACCCTGCATCGTGGGTGTCAAACTGCAATGATATTGGGCAGCACATTCACGTGTTCTTACTTTTGACGGAACGTCTCCGATGAAGTCACTAAACAGATGAGGGCACTTGAGAGATATTGTGGGATGGCCGCGGGGGATAGTCCATGCAGTACGGGAATGTGTGCCGATCGGACTTTGAGACCCGCTCAGCCCACTGCACGACAGGTGGCAGCTGATCGATCTCAGTCACCCGGCGCCACTGTTTGTTGCCAATCGGGTAGATTGTTGCCGAATGTCTACAACAAACAATCGGGCTGCTATCGATGTCAGCTGATGGCCGCGCTGTCGCCGTAATTGCAGACCGTATTTCTTAAATAATTGTAATTACTTGTGCAATGCGCCCGATTCCTGTTAGTTACCGTGAACATCTTTGTCATAGTAAGGTGCAGGATAAACACTAGCACGCGTGATGTGGCGTGGGTGAAGATTATAGTCAGCTGATATGATATGACCATTGAACATTGCCTAATGGACTTTGTGCTTAGCTCCACCAGCGCTTAACAACCGTAAATGAATGTGATTGCTGAAGAGAGCCAATCAATACGAAATTTGTTATGCCACCTCGTTATTTAAAAAGTAATGTTACATAAGTACCATACTAGGCTGTTGATGACCTTGGGTCAGGTCAAGGTCATCCGAGGTCACGAGGTCAAATTGCAGATTACGGTCAGTAAGAATTGTATGTAACACACCTTCATGGTTTCGTTTTTCGACTAGAACACGGCAAATCACCTTAGAAAGCATTGTCTGTTCCATATAAATAGAAGTAAAAAGCAAAAAACGCAAATGCATTTTGTATGCATGGTAACGATGTAGAGGTGGTTCAATTTTGTCTTAGAAATGTCTTAAAGGAAATAGTTCACCTTGGATAGCTTTTCAAATGCGATTTGATTATATTTTGAAATACAACTTCGTTTCATATTTTCAAAAATAGCCATACATCGCGCCAATACAGGACAGAAGGACGTATATTATTAATTTTATCAAAACTATATAATTATATGTACGTACTCTCTGCAGCGTCAAACGGAAGAATCGAATGGCTCAGCCAATCAGATTCGAAAGAAGTCGCGTAAGATTACTGTATAGCTTCTGCCCAGGTGTATTTAAGGCCCACATTCTTGACATTCTTTATTTATGGTCTACATTTATTCGACAAAAAGTCAAATATATTCGGCCTTTTCAGCCCAGAAAACTTGCAGGTGGGTTTTTTCAACACGGGCTACAAAACTGCTATCTCAGTTCAAATCCCATGTTGAAGGTAAACTGTTTCCTTTAAGTCAATTATTTTTAACGACATCGACTTAAAACTTAGTACACATTGTTATGTGACCCGTCCCGATCATATATATTTTGTATAATTCTGATCTGTTTTGATAACTTTATAACAACAAAACAAAATATATTTGAAATTCTAAAAAAAAAAAATCATGTCGATCAATTGCGAACATCCGAGATTGTAGTTTGATAGCCGAGTCTATTATCAGTCATTTTATACATGACAATTGAGTGTATCTTAAACCGTATACATTTGGCAGCGTTTTCCGCAAAATCTTATTTTTCAACAAAAACCGCTGAACATGACATCACTCTGACGTCATTTCTGGTTAACCTATCACAGCCTCATCTTTTTCCTTTAGCTAACAATAACATGTGTAAAGTTGATGTGAGAGAAGGCACATGCTTGGTGACGATACCGCTGTTGGCTTAGAAGATGTTGCAAAATAACGAGAGGGGTGGCTATAAATAGCCCCCCCCCCGTAACTCGCGGGTTGGATAATATTTTAACCCCGAAATTGTGCTGAGCCCGGCATAAGACCGGCATGCTTGAGTTCAAACACAGCTTCAGGCCCGCTGGGCATGAATTTGGGCCCGGCGTCGGCTCCATGGTCCTGAAATTTGCATCCTATTGCACAGTGAGGTGCTACAATTCAAGCACGAGCATCGATCTCAAATTGGTCAACGCAGTTGTAAGTTATAGGATTCGTGCTAATGCAGCAGTTGATCTAGTGAGCTACTGCCTCCCCCCCCTTCAAAGCATGTGGTGTGGGGTGGGGGTGGGGGGGGGGGGGGGCGATAACAAGACGGATGCAAGACGGTATCCGACTCCTGTCATTAGTAGCTGCCATAGCATGCACGTGTTACCCTTGTGGGCGAGAATGGTTGCATCATGCACGTGCAGGTCTTGAATATAAATCAGAACGATTACACTGCCTGTTATGTAAGAATGTAAGAATGTATCACAGCCTACTAAGCTCATGCGTCCCGGAATGCACTTGTCAGTCAAAATAGCATAGGGGTGCATAATGGGATGTCATGTTGCATCTACTAGCCTTTGAATGAGTTGAATACAATAGACAAAAATGCATATATTGTACGTAAATAACTCCATAAGTCAGTCACCAAAGTCGCAGCGTTTACGTCAGTTCATCTAAAAGAGAAGGAAAAAAGATGGGTACGTCCTGGGGATACCCACGCACGTGCTTATCTTGGCCGAAGATCCATCTGAAATATTTTGAATGGATGCAGGATGCACCTTGCACCCTGCAGGATGCAAAGAAATTTTCATTTTCACGTTGTCAAATATGAAGATGTGAAATTCTTCGAGTTTGCTCGGGCAGATACAAATGTATTACTTCGTGAGTGGCAAAGCCAAAAAAACGTGCCGCTGGTCACTCACGCTGCAAAGATACTATTATCCTCCCTGGAAAACTCGACAAATTATCTGTTTCTTATATGAGAGCTTGGGTACAGAAAGTCACCTTTACACTGGCGAATACGAGGCGTTATGTAAGAAGCATCTGTCTCAAGGTCACGGTCCTCTGTCTCAAGGTCACGGTCCTCTGTCTCAAGGTCACGGTCCTCTGTCTCAAAGTCACGGCCCTCCCTCCATCAAACGATTGCCAACGCTGCCAAGCGCTGTTCAGTGACAGGGAAGCCACCCTTTCTCCGAACACGAGTACTGCCCAGGATTTCTGGCTGATCTCTCACCTGGACCTGAATGCTGCGGACTTTGCTGTCGTGATTTTTTGGCGCGCTCGACAGTCGGAAGATGGCCCAGTTGCGCGCGTACATCCAGGCATCGAACAGGACGGAGACGGGAAGCAGGAACAGGCAGACGAACACCCAGCGGTAGTTGATGATCACGTGCTCCAGCACGCCGCCGGCGGAGATCATGGCGGCTGAGGCGTGCGTACTGCCCGACCGGCTGTGGCGGCGGCGGTGGCGGCGGAGACGGACGCTGCTGGGCGCTGACGGCGGCGCCGGCAACTGAAGAGGCGGCGGCGGCGGCGGCGGCGGCAGGCGCGCGCACCAGGCAGACGGCGGCGGCACCCAGCCGCAACACTGCAGATAAGATCGATGGAGCTCGGAGAGACGGCCGGCGGCGCGGTCTGATAGCCGCTGCGGCAGAGCACGGCTCCTGCCCTCCAGTAGGGCTGGATGCGTGGTCTGGTGACCGCTGCTGGTCTGGTGACCGCTGCTGGTCTGGTGACCGCTGCTGGTCTGGTAGCCGCTGCGGCAGACTACGGCTCCTGCCCTTCAGTAGGGCTGGATGCGTGGTCTGGTGACCGCTGCTGGTCTGGTGACCGCTGCTGGTCTGGTGACCGCTGCCTGATCTGGTGACGCTGCTAGTCTGGTGCCGCTGCTGGCTCTGGTAAGCCGCTGCGCAGACACGGCTCCTGCCCCTTCAGTAGGCTGGATGCGTGGTCTGGCTGGCCGCTGCTGGTTGGTGGAACCGCTGCTTGGTCTGGTGACCGCTGGCTGGTCCTGAGTATGCCGCTGCGGCAAGACTCGGCTCCCTGCACTGCAGTAGGGCTGGAATGCGTGGTCCTGGTGACCGCATGCTGGTCTGTGGACCAGCTTAGGGACTATGATATAGGCTTTTGATTCCGGCTGCTGGTCTGGTGACCGGCTGCTGGTCTGGTGACCGCTGCGGCAGGACTACGGCTCCTGCCCTTCAGTAGGGTGGATGCGTGGTTCTGTGAACCGCTGCTGGTCTGGTGACCGCTGCTGGTCTGGTTGACCGCTGTCTGGTCTGGTGACCGCTGCTGGTCTGGTGGCCGCTGCTGGTCTGGTGGCCGCTGCTGGTTGCGACCGCATGCTGGTCGGTGACCGCTTTGCTGGTCTGGGTGCCGCTGCGGCAGACTAACGGTCCTGCCCTTCAGTAAGGGCTGGATGCCGTGGTCTGGTGACCGCGCGGTTTTGGTGGACCGCCTGCTGGTTCTGGTGGACCGCTGCTGGTCTGGTTGGACCGCTGCTGGTCTGGGTGGGCCGCTGCTGGTTTGCTGACCGCTGCTCGGTCGGTGAAAACCGCTGCTGGTCTGGTAGCCGCTGCGGCAGAGAGACAGGCTCCTGCCCTCCCAGTGAAGGGCTGGATGCGTGGATCTGGTGAACCCCGCCATGCTGGTCTGGTAGCCGCTGCGGCAGTACTACGGCTCCTGCCCCTTCAGCTAGTGGCTGGAATGCGTGGTCCTGGTGACCGCTGCTGGTCTGGTGACCGCGCTGGTCCTGTGACCGCTGCTGGTCTGGTGGCTGCTCTGGTCTGGTGACCGCTGCTGGTCTGGGTGACGCTGCTGGTCTGGTAGCGCTGCTGGTCTGGTGGCTGCTTGCTGTCTGGTGACCGCTGACTGGTCTGGGTGAACCGCCGCTGGTCTGGTGGCTGCTGCTGGTCTGGTGACCAGCTGCTGGTCTGGTGACCGCTGCTGGTCATGGTAGCCGCTGGCGGCAAGAAGCACGGCTCCTGCCCTCCAGTAGGGGACTGGATGGCGTGGTCTGGTGTGACCGCTGCTGGTCTGGGATGACCGCTGGCTGGTTCTGGTAGCCGCTGCTGGTCGTGGTGACCGCTGTTGGTCTGGTTTAGACCGCTGCTGGTCTGGTGGCCGCTGCTGGTTTGCTGACCGCTGCTGGTCTGGTGACCGCTGCTGGTCTGGTAGCCGCTGCGGCAGAGCACGGCTCCTGCCCTTCAGTAGGGCTGGATGCGTGGTCTGGTGACCGCTGCTGGTCTGGTGACCACTGCTGGTCTGGTGACCGCTGCTGGTCTGGTGACCGCTGCTGTTCTGGTGACCGCTGCTGGTCTGGTGACCGCTGCGGCAGAGCACGGCTCCTGCCCTCCAGTACGGCTGGATGCATGGCCTGGTGACCGCTGCTGGTCTTCAGTTGACAGTCAGTCAGCTCCAGACTGCAGGGTCCGGACGCGGCCCCGCAGAAGCGGGTTGAAGGCGACCCTTTTCTGTGACAACCCCAGCATGCCCTCACCAGGCCCACACAAATCACACGGCGGTATCTGACTCGCGCCATAAGCTGCATCACAGTGAGTGATTGTGTGCATAATATTTGCCCTCACAAATCAAAGAACAAATCACAGCATAACATACCGAAATGCCGCCCACAGGCACAGTTCGAAAACGCAGGCTTTGCTACTTCAAGCGCTGGATGAGCTTGAAAGGTTAGCACCTCAGCCAGTTCAGGACCGTTTGTTTATGTTTATTGATTCATATCACCAACGGGCTGATACACCCACTAACAGGTGAAGTCAGGTTAGATAAAATATGTAAACAAAATAAAAGGATAAATTAAAAATACACGTACAAATAAAAATATATAAGATCATAAAAATAAAATGTTAATACCAAATACAATGTAAAATGCTATACAAATTACATGTAATTGTTTCTTGTGGCACTTGTCCTGCTTTGAGGTCAAAACCTGCAATTTCTCTGTCCTTGAAGGTGTCTTCTGCGCGCATCTTCCCCACCAGCGTTATTAAACCCTGCACCGGACTGGGGTCTGAGCAACTTCGAACCGGACGGGGGGCGGATAACCGCCCCCCCCCCCAGAGATATTCCAAACTACCAACGTAAGCGAAAGAAGTGGAAAACCGGCGTGAGGTGCCGTGAACGAGTACTAGCGAAAATACTGTGATATATTTTTTTTGATAAGGTCAATATTGAGGTCACTCAGAGGTCAAAAAAGGTCCAATTTTGCCATATTTCGAGTAAATTGAAGCAAATGCTTCACATAATCCGGGCTAAGCTCAGTAACTAACATAGGCTTTTAGAGTGCAATCCGAAAAAAAAGGCACTGCAATTTGGCTCTTAAATCACTCTTTTTGCCGACATGTCCCTCAGATTTGAGAATCGGTCAATAGTTAAGGCTCCGAGGCGCAGCGAAGGTCAAAATGCTTAATTTTAACCGAAACGGTTTTTTGTTAATAACTTCTTTACCGTTTTCAAGGTAGAGAGTCATTTTTGGCCCACCATCCGTGTTTTCTCAACATCACGGCGCATCAGAACCAGTATACGTTTTGGATCTAGCTAGGTCAAAAACTAAAAAAAGTTGACACTGACCTGACCTGAAGGTCATGTCAAAGGAACAAAGTCCATTTTATGTCTAGATCGATTGAGGTTGCAAAGGCAAGAAACCAGAATGGTGCAAACCCGTAACTGCTAATCTTACGTAGAAAACATGAGTTATTGTACAAAAACGCGATATGACCTTTTGGGCACATTGGATTTGACCTTAAACGAGGTCCGGAAGAAAAATACACTTGCATTCTTATACTTGCTTCAGATAGTGTTAGCGATGAAAAACTGACCACATTTAACCAGGTTTGTCTGATTGGTGAGCATTTCATTTTCTCCCGATAGACTTATAATGGGAGGTCTCAAAAACTGATCGATGACCTCAGGTCTACCGATATAAAAAAAATTACCAAAAATATACGAACTGTAGATATCGACAGGCCTTATTTACACACTGTGAGTTTCAAACATGTTGGTTCACCACTGTGGTTCAGCAAGATGTTCAAACTTACAAAAATGTGACAAAAGTGGAAGCGTGTCGAGGTCAGGGTCATGAATGTGTACCTGACAACGTGACCATTGAAAGTTTAGGGAGTCCGAATGTCTGTGGTTCTAGAACAGCCTGTGGCGGCACATTGCCACCTGCCCCCAACCCCACAGCCCTCACTCCAATTATCATAAATTTGGCGGCGCCCTATGATTCGGTTGTCTTGCCGCCATCCCTTCTCCCGGGACAACCCCCACCCAAAAAAACCCTGTTGGGGGGGGGGGCCGGGATATCCCCCGTTCGGGGGTTGGCCCGACAGGGGTTTTACCTTATTTGAGGCAGGCCGGAAGCCCCCCTAGGTCTGTTTTATGATTTCGGCTGGTTTCTCTCCTCTGGTTGTCGATGTTCTAATCGAAGACTCGACAGCGCCAGTTCAGTTAAGGTCTGCCGCTAGTCCCGGATAAAACTGTGGGGGCGGATATCCGCCCCCCCCGTCGGTGCGAGGTTAACCCTATTAGAGGCAGGGGCGGATTTAGCCCCCTCCTCATGTTTTTCTTGGATATCTCCGGACGTGCTAAGAGTTAGGTCAATGCAACTTTGAAACTTTTTCCTAAAATGAATTTATGTACCATCTGGTTCTGGAGTCAAACTTTTGAGTTTTCTGGACTTGAGACGCGGATTTTGGCTGTAGAGGCGGGTTCAGCAGGCCTGTCTTTTAGAGGATGCCGGCCAAAACACTCTTTAATATGCATCAGTGCATAGATTGGGGTAAGAACAGAGATATGCGGTGTTCGTTTTGTATCCACGTGTCTTAGTGTGTTACCCGTTAAACCCGCGCCCCACTGGGGAGGTGGTTTGAACACCCCCTCATGTTTTTTCAAGATAACGAAAAAAACGGCGGCGGTAGCGCCGACAAATTTTGGCATACTATTCCTGATTCTTTCCGGACATTTTGTGAAAATTTCAAGTTCCCGTGTCCAGGTCAGGTCAGGTCACGAGGTCCAGGTCAAGTGACCCCTACCCTAAATATAATTCGTTGCGTTTCGTGCCATCTACTATAACAGTTTTTAAGGGATCGATATTAACTGAATTTCCAGGATTACATCTAAGTCCATTTATATCTACAAAATGTTGTTATAGTTGGATTTTTTTTTTGTATTTCGGTGACCTTGGCTGCTCGGCTGTCACATTATTTTGCGAATCTCCCCATTGTAATTTCTAGTCAATGATTGATATAATCAATATGCTATTCTAGTTCGATTTCAGATAGTCAGTTCCTATTTTTCGCTTCTGGCATCCGATGATTAGTAACTTATATTTTGTATATTTTATGATCGTCATAGGGGCGGGGCGTGCAGATTTTGCTCAGCGGAACATAACGGGGTCTGCCATACGGTCTGAGGTCACCACACCTTTTAGTCTACTCTGGCCATAATGAGTGAACTGCAAATTTATCACCAGTTGTGTGTTTGTCTCGTCAAACACAATCTTCTGATATGCAACATGACTTCTTTTGGGTCACCATGTGGACCTTTGACTTAGGTTACTTTTTCAAGCTTGACCTAACATGATCAACATTTGAACATTTCGCGCCTTGCGGCCACGATGGCGTAACAGTATGGCGTTATTTTGTTAGGGAAGAAGTTATCTACGAAAAAATATTTTTTGCCAAAAATTCAGCTTTTTGACTATTTGACTCTAGGCTTACTATTGACGCTGAGTTCAATTTTGAAGGATACATTGCGATTACAAATTTCATGCTGCGATCTGTCTTTGAACGTTTGTTTTCTAGATAGGCTATAGTTCCCGAGATATTTGTGGGGTATTCTGGGCGTAGTCCTTAAGACTTGAAAATTTGACCTCGATGACCTCGTAAAGTGACCTGAGTTTTTGACGTGAGCGACAAAAAGTATCTGACAATAGTTTCGCAATGATTTTGATCACACGGTTCGACCCAGTGTTTTTGTTTTGGTCTTACGTGGCCATGGGACGCGAAGTTAGAGGGGGGTGTTAAACACCCCCAGTCGGGGCGAAGGAAATGCAGAGGCAGTCGGGCGCGGTTTGTCGTATCATATGATCACCCAGGATTGGGGGATGTTTTGCGACTCACACTACGAGGCTTATCTATGCCACTGTGACTCTGTCGCTCGGAACCATAGATTGTCATGGGAGCCCAAGCCCCAAGTCCAGCCCAGCCGAAGCCCATGAACACCAAGCCCAGACCCAGACAAGACCCATTCAAATTCATAATAATTAGGCCGGTGCCCGGTCAGGCCCATTCAGATTAAGCAGATAATGATTTTCACAAAATTTTCAACCATTATCCTAGCATATTTACTTGCATACTATTAACGAAAAATAATATCACGCACCTGGTTTCTGTGGATTTGGGCTCATCAAAAACTTTTCGGTCAACATTGCCATACTGGATCAGAATTTTGATTGGACGTGATTTGGGATTTTTTATCTATTACTTACCATTATTTATTGTTTTCATATGGTTTCCAAGATTATTGATGAAGTGTCATATATCATTTATCAACATATTTACCTGGTTAAATATCTGGTTGTCAAGTAAAAACTAACGCTTAACGACATTACTCAAAAATTGTCATACCCATGCCCGCCCAGTACCCATGAAAAGTCAAAAATGACAATCACAGCTCGGAACTGATCACTATTATTTCACCGCAAATGACGCGGATATCCCTAGAAGCACATAACGTTGTCACAACGCATGGCAATGTTGACGTCATGACAACGTTTATACGACGTAATTACGTTGTGAAAACGTTGTCACGACACGTCGTGAAAGTAATGTGTGCTACTAGGGATGGCACACACTGTACGCAAAATGTCATCTTATGACCTGAAGACTTCAAATGGACAGTGCAAAGCTGATTATGATCGGTGAACGCCTCTTCTTAATTCACTTACCTTCCCAAAAAGTTCAATGTAACGCGCTTTGTGGTGCTTTAATTAAACTTATTGCTGCCCGAACATGATTATGACATTTGTTTCTCACCTACAGCACTCAATTTAATAATAATAAAAAATTGGGATGATGACGTCATATGAATGAATTTTGGGGAACACAGAAAACCTTCACGCTGCCATATGTATGACAGCCAAAGGTAAAATAAGTCGACTATAATCAACATTTAGTAAAGAGAGACAACGACATCGGCTAAGGGTCCCTGTTCAAATACACTGGAGACCCTGATTTTGCAGATGTCAAAACCTAACTCAAATTTCTTTGTGATTCGACCTCGGTGGTTGTTTTAACTTATACCATGCATAATTTCGATGCCAAGCACGGAAAATAGCTATCTCAACTCAAATATAATGTTAAGGTGGCAGTGTCCCTTTAACTTGTTTTGCCGTTGGAGTTCAAGCGTTTACTTATAACCTGCCCAATAAAACAGACTACTGAGTTTTTGTTTTAATACCTTGCAAGTTTTACATGCACTATTGTGCCGAGTGTAACGTTATTACGCTAACTTGATTCATACTCGAACACTGGTAACATCTGGTTAGGTCTCTTCCCAGCCAGCAATCCCGGTCCGATCCCAAACGGGATTTCCGGACTTCCACTTAGCCACCTCGGTCGGGATCGGATCGGGATCGGTTCGGGAAATGAGACACTTCGTACGGGCTGAAGCGGTCCGGAATTCCCGACTTTGCCCGTACGTCGCTTGAGAAGTTCCGCCGTTTCTCGGCCACGAATGCAAATACACATTGAAAACGTGCCATCCCAATCGGGATATCCCAACCTGCCCCGCCCGGCCGGTCCGGGAATAAATCGGCATTGGCATTGGTGCGATAGGCACGGATATTTCACCAAACGACGTAACCACACGTCACCAATGTTCAGGAACTGCTATAGTTGGTAGAAGCTAAGAAATCGTATTTTTATTATATTTTTAGGAAGACTGCTTCCGCCCGTTTGGACCATTACGCAGTCATGGAATGAAGGAGATAGGGTGAAGCGGGTCAAAATGAATCGCCGACCGGGCAACCGCCCCATCGACAGGCCCTTCCCGCAGGACGAAGCTGTGAGGAGGACCCACGCCATGGCGACGGCCACCGCTCCCGAGGACGGTTTGAGGCCGCCACATGCTCGGTGACCAGCAGCCACCATCGGTCAATGACCAGCAGTCGGGAAAATTTATTGGGATCTGGATGATCGTAAATTTGTTTTTTGTATGGTGTTAGGGAGAGACCGCCTCAGTCCGACAGAACTATTGCGCAGCCATAGGATGAAGGAGAAGGGGTAAAGTGGGTCAAAATGAACCGCTGACCGGGCAGCCGCCCATGACCAGGCCCTTCCCGCAGGACGAAGCTACGAAGGAGGGCCCACGCCTATGAACGACGGCACACTACCGGGGGAGCGGCTCGAGGGCCGTCACTTGCCCGGTGGCCAGCGGCCACCAGACCCGGGTAAACGTCAGCGTGACAGAGGATATAGGACCGGTAGTCGGGAGGATAAAAAGGTGGATAGATCGTAAATTTTAATCAAAGCACACATATCATAAATGAATGCACAAAACAAAGGTAGTTAGAGAGAACAAAGAGTGATAACGATGACGAGTGATGAGCAATAAAGACAATGACGAGCGACACTTGAAGCAGCGTGTTACGAAACAAATTGTATAAATTGGTCGCGAGGCATGATAAACGAAATAAATGTCGATAAATAACAAAAGACATGACGCGCGCGGGATGGCACTGCTGAACGCCATCTGGCGTTGAAC
>VOPJ01002439.1:0-12740 GCA_014673585.1 Semibalanus balanoides
TTGTTCCAGTCGATGGCATGGCGGGAGCGGCACCGAGTGAACCAGCTTCTGGAGGAGTGGCAGCCACCAGAAGTGCTCAAAGGCTACTTCCCGCGTGGATACCGCGGCATGTCCAAGGCCGGCCTGCCCCGTGAGTGGTCTGTGCAGTCTCCTCTTGGCGGTCTCATCTCTGCTGCAGGCGCTCTGTGTTTGCTCTGGTCGGTCAAAAAAGGCGCCGTGTAGCCGTGCCGCCTTGAGTGACTTGGTTTTGTGCGTGTTTTTTGGTTTTGTGCGTGTTTCAACGTATGATGGGCTGCGGGGAATAAGTCAGACAATAGTCGGTTTAAAATGGTTGATTTATTAAATGTGCTGCATTATTGTCGCTTTCCTGGCTAGGTAACTGCTGTTTTGCTAATAGATAACTAATTTAATTTGGTAACAGTTCCAAACTCAATCGTGTGATGTAGTGTGTAATGTGGAGCTGTTATCAAAATATAGATATTCGACCACAACTCGCAAAAAAATTAATGTAGTAAATGACATTAGCAATTTACAAATGAGCAAATACGTGAGGCTACATATTAGAATAAGTCGTATACCATGCTTAATAAAGCCATGTATATGCAAATGTGACAATTTATATAATAGTACCACTACATGGTCAGAGTCAATTATTGTGCAAACAAAAGTTAACAACATGCCGCATTTCTATTTTATATATTTCATGAAAGCGTACCCTAGAGATACTGTTTATCATACTGTCGTCTCATTATGATGTTTGTTGACAGTGTTCATCGGCTGGCTGGGCCAAATGGACATCCGAGGCATGGTGCGGGCCTGCAAGAAGACTGACTTCATCAAGTTTGCGTAGGTTGGGTGTTGAATCGGAGACATGTGTTGTGTCCTGCATTTCCTTTGTCAATGGCTAATTAGCGGCTCCGATAACTTGGGGATGGACTTGAGTCTTGGCAGGTACCCAGCCAACAATTAACTTGGGCACTGATTGGGCACAATGGGATTAAACCATGTGCCTGATCAGTGCCCAACTTAATTGTTGGCTGGGTAACTGGCTGGTTTTACACCGAATGTATGCAATCTTACCGAAAATTATACGATACGGTGATTATAATTAGGATGATTGCGACCAAGCCGTGTCCAGTCACTGTGAAACTCCACAACGACCAATGAGATGGTTCGGAGGAGATTAAAAAAATGACATAATTCCAAACAAGTAGTTCAAATTTCGTTAGCAGTCCTGGAAATGTAATTTGATTGTCGGCCGATTGCATTTGTTTGTTGGAGGGGCATTATTTCTCCGGTGGTCCCTCGATCCGCCCCCCTGTGTCCGGTCATAGCGAGGCCGTAGAAGGGCCTGTCTCTTTCTTTGCCATAAATCAGTACTGTATGCACTTTCTTCGTCGATCCATTGCGAGCTCGGATTCGATACTTTTCAAAGCGAACACCTCATGTTCTAGACTTAGTCGTAGGCCTAACCTTGAACAAACTGGACCTCACTTACCTACCCTGACCCGACTTGACCTGATACACGACCTAACCTGACCTGATATGACCTAACCTGACCTGATTTGACTTGACCTGACCTCACCGGACCTGACCTGACCTGACTTACTCTGGCCTGACTTACCCTGACCTGACCCGACCTGATTTGTCCTGATACGACCTCCTAACCTTTGACCGGACCTGCCCTGTCTTGGCCTGACCTGACAAGTGTAATATCGTCACAGGGTGTGGTGTTTCGAGACGGGAGGTCACCATGTGTTGGACATCTCGCGGAAGACGGGGGTGCCCGTCAACCAGTTCCTGCTTCTGTTCGACCTGGAAGGACTGAGCATGGCACAGATCACCTACAAGGAAGGTGGGTCAGTCTCCTGTCCCTGCCCTTTACCCGGCTGCCGCGGTCCGCGCCGCCGCCAACCGAGTGGCCAATACAAGGAGAGACAATGGAATCTCTTTCAGTGTTGGGCTGCGTGATGACGGTGGGAGCGCTACATACGATGGAGGATAGCTCTTGATAGCTCTCTGGCACCATCTTATAGTAGCTTTCGTGGTAGTACGGCATGTTTTGGTCTAGCAACCAAGTTAAGAAGGAGGCGATTACGATATTATTCGCCTGCTATGTCGCTGACCTTCCAAACAATATAAAAACAGGCTGTTTGCTTATGCTGATAGTCAAATTTTTCACGCATTCACAAATCGCGAGATACCGTTTCCCTCCAGGCCGACCTGGACCGACTTTGTTGGCATGGTCAAAAACTGGCACTTGAAGCTCAAGTCCAGCTTAAATGCAAGAACAATCACATTACACCCTTCGCACGGCCCAACCCTACCGCTTATGTTTAGACGGGCAAAACTGGAGCGATGCGACAGATCGTGACCTTGGCGTAATATTAGATACAACTACATTCGCGGATCATGTTCATTCAACGGTAAAGGCCAGCTAATTGCATGCGTCGCTCATGCGAATGTCAATGTCGCCAATGCTTTCGCCCCTAGACTTAACCACCATGCATCTTGTCGACAACGCACATGTGAGGTCCATCATTGAATATCGCCCTAGTGTATCTGGTCCGGGCCGCATCAACCCATTAAAAGCCTCGAGCGCCTCACATCAAGTTTTTATGTGGTAGGGTGGTAATCCAGCCGCTGTTCCAACCATGGAGTATACTTCAACTGCGAACATTTAATTGTCAGCCCATCAAGGCTCGCTCCACTCAAGCCCGACATATGTTCATCAGCTGTACCTCCGTGACCGCCTGATTGTGGCAAAGAGGAAGTGTCTAGTTCCACTGTCCTGCTCCCACCTCTGTACGCACACGACCACTGGCTGTTCCAGGCCGGGGACGTAGAGTAAATTGGTGCGCAAGCTTTTAATCGCGTCTACACTTACCACCACTCAACCATTCATGCGAGGAAATCACCTGATGGCTGATTTCTTTGACGGTCGGACCACTTTGCCTTCATAAGTCGCGAATGTTTGGTTATAAGTAATGCAAAACATGAAGGTGCATAATGATTGTCCCATTGTCATTTGCGTTTTTGCATTTCCAGCGGGCCCGTGTGCTAGTCACGTGTCTATATAACTGGTAGCGGGATAATGGATCTATATTCATTTTTTTTTAGCACTCAACATGGTTTAGGTATGATTGGTGATGTATGACTGTGCGTCTTTGTGTGATTGTATACTACAGCCGTTATAGTGGCTCTGCCTGTTGTTTTAGAGATAAAATTAACCACACTTAACATAATAGCGGTGAACTATATCAGTCCAGGAGATTTTTGCTCCGCTTTTTCTCTGATCTGATGTGATGCATGGTTATTCTCTTAGTTCTCAAGTTGAGTAGTTACGGTGTTTTTTTAAATGGATGTTTCAAATTGTATATCTGGACGTTTTTGGTGTAAACCAAAATTCCAGAGAGAATCAATTTGGCAAACAGATAATAGAGAACCTTTGAAAATACTATTTGGAGAACCAAGTGTAGACAATGTCCACAAAAATCAAAGCAATATCTATATTTTTAACTGACTTATGTCTCCCTAAAGACTAGCCTTCTCCTTAACTTGGCTGCTAAACCAAAACAAGCGCTTAGGTAACTCAGATACACGATGTAACAAAGTAACAAAGCAACAGCTTACGACTCGATCTTACCAAGAAGCTACGTATACCAGGTAGCTAATTTGTGAGTGTATCACTGTATTGTTCTCTGTAACTTGTATGTTCTGGTGGCTGGTGCAGAGTGATGCTGATGTTGCTCCGTTCATTGTGCCTGCTTCAGCTCAGGTTGATTTGCCACATAAACGCGCTAATTTTCGGCAGGTTTCGAGCTTTTCCTGGACATGACGAGGATTATGGAGGCGAACTACCCTGAAGGGCTGGGGGTCTGCCATGTGATCAACGGTAAGATGTTGCTAAATCGAAACCCACTGACTGCTCGTGCTAATGAGTAGCCGCGTGGAGAATAGGAGATATTTGGAGATTAAAAAATACCCTCGTGCACTGTGTGGTGTTGGAACTCAGCCAACATCGCCGCAAACTGGCCCCGGCTAGTCTTCTTACCGTGCTAACATCATAACATGCTAGGTTCAAAGGGTCATAATGCATCTAAAGTTTTTGCTTTGCGAACTCGTGGGGCCTGATATCTTTTCGTGCGATGTCGCAGAGCTAAAATAATGTTAAAAAAATAAACAAATAATAATCGGACACTGTTAAAGGGACACTGCGTCTTCCAGATGATATCGCAAAAGAACGAGCTACAAACAAACCTAAGGGGCTAGAATAAAGTGCTTTCAAATTGTCCGCTTAGCTCGAGACAACTATTGCAGCAAAATAAAAAGAGACAAATCAATGTTTCCATATAGGACCAGTATGGGAAAACGGTATTGACGGCAGTCTTTGCGATTCACTCATCTAGATAATGTGCAAGCGATTGAAGCGCCCAAAGTTCGAGCGCGAGTTACAAGGACATTTCGTGTATTGTAATACAGCAAACTGTACAGCTGCGGATACGTTAAAACTGTAAACAATCCGATACAAAAAAACTCGATTGGAAAAAAACTTGGGTCACTTCAGTTGCGAGCTTAACATATTCACCGTGTCGTAGAAGGAGTCCAAAACCTTCGGGCAAATCTTTCCTTCATCGGGCAAACCCTTCCTACCGATTATGGCTTAAATCAGGCATAATAAGACATTATAATTTTTCTGACATTATAAATTTTGGGTAGAATGCTTAAGCAAAAAATATCACTATTTTCCATAGTTGCACAAGGCTGCAATTAATTGATTTTTATACGTAGTGGTGGCGGACTCGTCAAGGTCATTGGCTGGAAGAAAACGGATTTTAAACGATGATATTGGGCAACTGGGCGCTAATAAAAAACGAACTTCATAGTGCTTGTCAAATCCGATTGTTCTTTAACATATCAAGTTTTACTTTGAAACAGAACTTTAACTTTAATTGAACTTAAATTAAATAAAAATCATCAGTTCATAACTCGTATTTGTCGAGTATATATCGAGCAGGCAAAATACTTGCAAGTGATGATAGTTAGAACTGAAGATCGCTATTTGCTGGTGCCGCATCAGTGTCACATGAAGTCACATCATCATCACAAATGTCACATCATTATTTATTATCCTGGCACCCACTGGAGTATTTATTTTGTTGTAACTTGACTGACGGAAGGGGGTCTTTTTTAGCCCCTATGTATCTTCGGAACCAATCAGATGATCGTGCTGAATCAAACGGCACTCGATAGCCCAGGCAATTTCATTCTGCTACAATATTCTTGTTGACCTGGAGGTAACCGCTGACGTCACAGGTCAGGTCAAGTAAAAATATTAAAACATTTCTGATATCGGCACAGTTTTACCCATGCAACTATTGCAATAGAGAGGCGTGAATTATGTAGGATGCCTTCATACATGTAGCAAACATCGGAAGCTTCACATATCACCATCCCCTGAATTGCATTAAGTGAGGTCATCTCAGGTCAAGAGGTCAAATTGGAGTTTTTGGTTCAGGGTGCTTTGCGATGCATGTTTTTTACCTAAATGTTCATCCTGAGCACGAAAAAACACCCAGAAACTTCGTATATGCAACCCAATGCTAAATAATGGAACGGGTCGTACCCTAGGTCATGGTCAAGGTCACCAAATTTTCACAATCGTAGGTATGAGCTTATGACACTGAATCATACGACTGAAATGCAAATGTGCAGCTTTACTTAGCACCGTCTCTACCTTTTGTTACTTTTCATACCCGTTATTGACATAATCAAGATCGTAGCAAAAGTAATGCTTTGCAGGTTCTGCCACAAACTATGTGCTATGTGGAACGACCATTTTTGGACCTTTGAAAGGTCATAAGTTAGTAGCCGTTGAAGATATTGACTTGAACCCTGCTACAAATATTCGCAATACTGGTGTCTGCCGTACATTTTCCGTTTTGTGATTTGATAAACTTCGAAAGGATTTTACAAATGTATTTTTTGACTTTCGGAATTTTGCAAATTTGGTGATGCAATCAATTCAAATTTCGAGATCACAGTTGGATAATACTGTTTATTAGCTGTTATTTGATGATTTTTAAAGTGCAGGTATCTTAAAAACTGTATTGTCTATAATTGTCCGTATGGTCTAATTTGGCTCGAAATCTGTCAGAAGTGACGTCACTATGACGTCATTTGATCGTGACACATTATAACCCCAAACATTTTCATTTCGCTCACATGAGTAAAAAGTATGCCCAGAAAGGAACTAAAAGTGTGGTGTCAATAGCTCCATTTGTTCTTGAGATATTCAAAATATTTATCCGGGGGGGGGGGGTAAAAAAGCCACACTCCCCTAGTGACCAGCGGGTTAAAGTTAAACTTTTAACCTCCGAGTACATACACTTGCAGCTTGATTCTCTGATGTCTTGGTTCAATATTTATGGTGCCAAGTCGTTCCACGAAGGTTCCACTGTTTTCGTTTTGAGGTCAGCGAAACCGTCTGTTTAGTTTGAGTCCAAACAATCTGGATGTGTCTCCATCGGACAAGTATGTGACCTCCCGTTACTAGGCAATCCGTCCTTAACGATTGTCTGCTATTTGTTCAAATACCATCGGGTATTTAAATACCATCGGGTCGATGGTCTTTATAAAGTCATGCTCAATACCACGTTATGTTTACATATGTATCCACCAGCGTGACTGACATTAGGCCCAATTCCAAAGGCGAACACGGAACAGTGTATGATCGCCTGCTCGGAGAATGCAGGCTCTGAGAACAATTAGTCTTCATGTTATTAACATCTGTCATTAACAACATTTTTAATCTGATACATGACCTCATGAATTCACAAAGTGGATTGTGATCAAGCATCCTGCGACCTGACCTGTGACTGTGTGACCTCACATCTGACCTGTGATCTGTGACCCAGTAACCTCATACCTGACCTGTGACCTGACCTATGCTACAATGACCTTGTACTTGACCTGTGACCTGTGACCTTTGACCCAGTGACCCCACGCCTGACCTGTCACCTGAACTGTGACCCAAAGACTGTCATCTGTCCTGTGACCTGTGACCTGGCGTGTGACCCAATAACCTTACACCTAACCTGTGACATGACCTGTGACATAGTGCCCTCACGCCTGACCCGTGACCTAACCTGTGACCTCACACCTGACCTGCGATCAGACATGTGACCCGGTGACCTCATACCTGACCTGTGAACTGTGACCCAGTGACCTCACACCTGACCACTGACCAGTGACCTGTGACACGTCGCCTGAATTTTGACCCATAGACTGTCATCTGTCCTGTGACCTGTGACCTGGCGCGTGGCCTGGTAACCTCACACCTAACCTGTGACATGACCTGTGACCCAGTGACCTCACACCTGACCTGTGACCTGTGACCCGGACAGCTCCGCCGGTGTTCACATTGGCCTGGTCGATGATCCGACCCCTGCTGCGCGGCACTACGCAGAGTAAGATTCAGATCTTCGGCCACACCGGCTGGCAGGAGGTGCTGAAGGACCTCATCGCGCCCGATCAGCTGCCGAAACACTGGGGCGGCGAGGCGGTCGGCCCAGATGGAAACCCCTACAACTCGCCCGACGTAAGATAATCCCCTACAATCAGCATGAGGTTAGAACCCCCCCCCCCCCACAGAGACCGAGATAAGAAATCCCCTACAATCAGCGAGATGTTAGTATTTAGTAACGCCCCACATGAGACGAGGTAAGAAATCTCCTTCAATCAGCGCGATGATAGAAAATATCCTACGAGCAGCATGAGGCTAGAAAAACCCTATACGCCTACAATCAGCTGGAGAGAACCCCCTACATCCTGCACGAGGATAGGTAAGAAAACCCCACAATAAGCCAAATGAAAGAATAAGAAAAACTGTAGCGATCACGAGATAGGAAAACACTACAAGCCCGAGGTAGGAAACCAACACAACTCTTCCGAGATAAGACAACATTCACAACCAGCTAGAACGAAAAAGACCGGCTATTTGACTGAGGCGAGATAAACCTATAGCAAGCCCATTGTAAAACTACCGCTTTGAGCAGCCCGAAGTGAGAAAATCCTACAACCAGGACGAAGAAACTCAAAAGACGTAGGCATAGTTAACATCTGGTTTAACAGTAATCCTTACATTGTAAATAACATTGTATTGTTACCGTGCGTTTTTTGTATTTGTATTTATTAAATAATATTGTATGTATAGTATATTAATATTTGATTTGTTATGTGTATTAAAAAATCAGTATTGTTATTTTCATTTTTCCCTTTTATTTCTTCTATTTTTATCTGACCGCTTCGGCTATCAGACCGAACAGTTTCAGTACGTTGGTGATAAGAGGATGAATACAAAACAAGTAGGTATATACATATATTGATGAAACCTCTGTGTCCGCTCCACTCGACAGATCTGCATTGGTGGGGAGGTGCCAGCCTCCTACTTCCAGGACCCCCACGAGGTCGAGAAGCTGGTGCTACATGGCAGTCGACTGCAAGTGCGGCGCGCCAGAAAATACGAACACCGTATCGACGTCCACCGACCGGCCACTGAAATCAGGTGAGGTCAGGTGATGTCAGGAGAGGTCAGATGTCAGGAGAGGTCAGGAGATGTCAATAAAGACCCGATTATATCAGGATAGGTTAGGAGATGTCTGGAGAGGATATGTAATATCAGGAGAGGTTAGGCGACGTCGGGAGAGACTAGGCGATATCAGGTGATGTCATGATAGGTCGTGTGATGTCAGGAGTGACTAGGTGATGTCAGGCGAGGTCAGGTGATGCTAGGAGAGGACAGATGATGCCAGGGTAGGCCATGTGATGTCAGGAGAGGTCAAGCGATGTCAGGAGAGGCCAGGCGATGTCAGGAGAGGTTAGGTACCTATATTTAGCGAGGCCGGTTGAGTTTCGAAGTATGTAATTAGTCCACGCACGAGGTCTATCCAATAACTGGTATCAACGTCCCCTCCCCAGCTGGCGGTTTTGCACCAAGGGCTACGACATCATGTTCGGCGTGTTCCGGGAGCTGAACTCGGGCCGGCAGGAGGTGGTTCTGAAGGAGCGCGTCTACAGCCACCTGGTGGTGGAGAACGGAAAACACGTCTGCAAGGAGGCCGGAGTCTGTGAGTAGACTGCAGCACCAGGTGTCTGTGATGTTACATAGGTGGCAGCACTGTGCCAGTCAGCGCGATGGTCACGGGCTAAGCACACTATAAACAAGTTTGTTTTTACAAATCTGCCAAATTTAACTGGCGGATCAAAGGGGCCATACCCCTGGAACCGTCTGAAATCAACCGAAAACACATTTCCTTAATCAAAAGAAAACTTTAGCAACTTTTACTAAGGAATATGTATTTGTTTCAAATCGCCCATTATAGGTATGCTTCCAAATTCCAAACCAACCGTTCTTAGACCCGCCCTTGCAAAATTTACATCTACAAATATTAATCTACTTGATATATTATATTGTCTCAAGATGTAGTCTTGCACTATGAAATGTCGTGATAAATAACATGATATATATATATATATATATATATATATATATATATATATATTTGTTTGACCTACGTATTACTTGATTTGTACAGGGTTTCGGGATAACTTTCAAAGTTAACAAAATATAAGTCGACAGAGCCCAGTAAAAAATGTTCGTGTTACAAATATTTCAAAATATAAAAAAGGTTCTCCTCATTTTTTGACAAATGCGTTTCACTGATAATGACTACTATAATGACTATTATCAGTATGCACTTCGACCTCCAGTCGTTTTTCCTGAACCTGCCAAGTGTCACACGCGTAATGTTAGCAGTGTCCCTGGGAAATCCCCTGACCGCCGTCCCATATCTCCCCCCTCCGCCGCTCCAGCCCCCTTACACTCTCCCTCCACACGGCTTCCCTCAAGGTGACACTGTTTCCTTCCGCAGACATTCTTCAGTTCGACAACAGCTACAGCTACTTCCACAGCAAAGACGTACATCTGGACGTGGTGGTAGTCTGAGCTGTGAAGATGACGTCCACCTCAATGCCATAGTCCCGACGCATTTCGAAGTTTCTAAAGCGTCTTGGGGATGATTTTCCTCCGAAGCGTTCGTCTGCCGTGCTGTGTGCGGTCTGGCAGAGCGGTCTGGCAGTGTGGTCTGGCAGAGCGGTCTGGCAGTATGGTCTGGCAAAGCGGTCTGGCAGTGCGGTCTGGCAAAGCGGTCTGGCAAAGCGGTCTGGCAGAGCGGTCTGGCAAAGCCGCTCTGCCAGACCGGCAGAGCGGTCTGTCAGTGCGGTCTGGCAGTGCGGTCTGGCAGTGCGGTCTGGCAGAGCGGTCTGGCAAAGCGGTCTGGCAAAGCGGTCTGGCAGTGCGGTCTGGCAGTGCGGTCTAGCAGAGTGGTCTGGTTTCTCGCGGGCAGACCAACTGCGCCATTTGCTCAGTACACGACTCAGTGGGAAGGCGGCGAATGCGATCTTCACAATGAGACGTTCCTCGGCTTAGTGGCAGATGCAGCCATTTAGTGCCACATTGTAAACTCATACGCCGTACGGTCTGGTGTAGATCGCCGATTGCTGCGGCACATGGCGAGTGGTGTGCGCGACCGGACGTCACTTTGACAATTGTCGGTTCGCTCTCTTGACGATTTGAAAGCCCGTTATATTCGCACGGCCTGACTCGTCTGGTCCGGTCGACTGCACCCCTTCCATCCCGCCCACGTGTTCCCCGGTCAGCCTCCAAGGCGGTCCCCCTTCCCTGTAATGAATCAGTTGAATGGGCTCCGCGCTCCGTTTGGTCGCCGAGGGTCCGTCTGTCCGTCTGTCTGTCTCCATGTGTCGGCCCGGCCTGGTGGATCGTGTTACACGACTGCTGGGTGGGATGAGGGAGGGGAGGGGGAAGGGGGGGGGGGACTAGGCAACGGGACGTGGAGCGGATGTGAGTTGGGGTGGCCGGATGAGAGTGGTGGAGTCGAGTGTGGGCTGAGCCCTCCACGAACGCCCGCGTAGGGAGGGATAGCGGGAAACGATCGGGACCGGCTGTCCTGGTACTGTTGGTGGAATGGTGGGAAGTGGGAAAGAGTGGGGGGAAAGTGGAGACATGAGAGCAGATACGAATGAAGAGTGATAACAGAAAGGAGTGAGCAGTGTATGATGATGTCTGTGGGAAGTGTTGAGTCAATATTGACTTGGGATGGATGTACTCGGGGAATGATAATGGTCGTCCAGTTGCAGAACTCTCTCCGAAGTTTATCCTATACATGCTACCTGTCTTGTCAACTTTCCAGGTGAACATTGTTGTTAATTCCATGTTAGAAGAGTAAAGTGGCGAACCAATTTCGGGTTGAGGGTTTTCCAATCTGTTCTCAGTACCGACTTCTCAGTTTCAGACGGCACGTTAACCTGGACACATGCCCGTTAATAACGCACTGTATCTGTAGTATCCGAATGTGCGTGATGATGGGCGATAATGTGCCTGCGGTGAGTTGAGAGTGAGATATATATATATATATATATATATATATATATATATATATATATATATATATATTATATGTTATATATTTATCGGGAACGAATCGGTACCAAGTGCTGTCATTGACGGGGCCAGTCGGTCGGGGTCGCAGTGTATTGTCCATTGTCTGATGACAGCGTATACGCCGACTGGGCCGGGGCGGCCACACCGCGCTGTATGACGTCTCAAGTGACGTATGCGGGCGGGCCTGCCTATGGACCATGGCGACGGAGCGGCTTCGCTTTATTGTGGTGGAATGGAATCACGAGTTATATTGTATATCATAATGCACGCTCGAATATACAGGATATTTTGTAATGAATGTATTTGTATTTGTATTTGTATTTGACGTTGGACCCCATCCACGCCGGAGCGGGCTATCCGGGGCCACATCAAGCATGAGATGAGATACACAAATCTACTATCAAAAATTTAAAATACTCGCTCATAGCGCCACACACACACACACATATACATTAACACAATACAGCGCATATGCAGGCTAGTCGGTCGAGCATGTTTTTTATTCTTTGGTCCTTGGATGGCGGGCATGGTATTGAGTGACGTATCCTCAAAGAGGCAGGTCATTGTAATTCTTAACAACATGGTATAGAAAGCGGCGCTTGCCAGCCTCGGTCCTCACGCGTGGATGTCAATTGTGAATTTGTGATTATTTACAGATACATGTTTTTGGACTATTACCTATCAGAACGTCTTGACGTTTTTTGTGGACAGTGGTAATACTTTGTACCGGTAGGAACTGCCTAGGTATATGCACTTGCACATGGATTGTATATGCCCGGGCATATGGCCCGAGTCGCTTCTTCGGGGCTTATGAACTATGGAGTCCGCCAACTCCTGTAAAGGTTTCAGCCGGCTCAAGTTTAACAGGATGCCTTTCTTAGCTCGGCCGTGGTCACTGGTCAGTGGTCACAGACCAAGTCAGTGTCGTAGAAATAGTATGTACCTACTATATCGTACTACTATACTTGGTACAATAGCGCCCATTTACTGCATTTGCTGATTTCAGCTGCGCTGAACTTGTTACGGAAGTGTTGTAAATATTGTCAACGCCTTCAGTCAGTGCCGGCCAGGTTTGTGGCTGCTGCATAAGAGCATGATTATATCCCGGCATTGACTGGGGGAGGGGGCGTTTAACGTCCCTCCCCTTGCCGTTTTTTCGTCATAACTTAAAAACGATTATCGATATCAACGTGAAACTTCGGGTACCTTATTCTCCATC
>VOPJ01002440.1:0-11123 GCA_014673585.1 Semibalanus balanoides
ACCCATGTTGAAGGTGAACTATTTCCTTTAAAGGGACACTGCCACCTTAACATTATATTTGAGTTGTGATAGCCATTTTCCGTGCTAGGCATTGAAACTATGTAGGTATAGTATAAGTTAAAACAACTACCGAGGTCGAATCACATAGAAATTTGAGTTTGGTTTTGACATCTGTAACATTCCCAGTCCCCAATGTATTTGAACGGGGACCCTGATTCGATGACGTCGTCACTCTTTACTAAATGTTGATGATAGTCGTCTTGTTTTACATTTGGCCATACATTAGCCGTACATAGGGCAGCGTGAAGGTTTTCTCTATTCCCGAAATTCCTTCATATGACGTCATCAGCCATTTTTTTAAAATAAAATTGAGCACTGTTTGTGAGAAACAAATGTTATAATCGTGTTTGGCAGCAATTACTTCATATTAAGCACCACAAGCGGCGTACATTTTAGAACTTTTGGGAAGGTGGCAGTGTCCCTTTAACCCGCGCTTGACCGGGGTCTTATCCGAACGCCATTGACCGGGGGGGCAAATAGTGCCTCCTCGTTGCCTCCGGAACCAATGATCGTGGCGAGACGCGCAAGGCGGCGTTCGAAAGGTCTTATCAAGACGCATTTCAAGCATACTCTAATTTTTTTAATTGAGGTCGCATATCAGGTCAAGGTCTGGTCAAAGTTCAAAATCGAGACATTCGAGTTTATGGACCATACCTTCCAAGTTCTATCCAGATACTTTGATTGCAATCATGATCACCCAAAGTGCCCCCAAAGGTATAACACACATATAATATTAGATAACACATCCCGCATAAGCATAAATAATATTTTTACAAAGGTAAAGGTGACGATAAAGGTCACTAACCGAAAAAGATTTTCGAAATTCATGCGACTCATGTTTGATGGTCTGTTTTATACGTATAAATCGATATTGATCAACAAGGCACCATAAGAGCTCGTTTAAATAATGTGAGTGTCAAGCTGAGGTCAAATGCAGGTCAAATGAAATAATTTGTTAATTGATAAATTTGAACAAAAAGGGCATGTTTTTGGACCAATTTTATCTTGGAAACACATTGCTGACATTTATTTGTAAAAAAAAAAAAAAACGCAATTTCAAAATAATACGTAATCATGAGTTAGCATTCTTAGGCCTTCTTAGTGAAAATGGTGTTGTTCATTTGAAGAAAAAAAATTGTTGCGACGCTTTGCTTTCACATAAATCTCTAGTTTTTGATATTTTTCGCAAAAAAAAATGGAAAACAGAATAAAAATATTGTTTAACCCTCGCACCGACGGGGGTCTGAGCCAACTTCGAACCGACGGGGGGCGGATAACCGCCCCACAGAGATCTCCAGAACTACGCAACGTAGCGAGAAGCAAAAAACGGCGTGAGGTAGGCCGTGACGAGTACTAGCAAATAACTTGGCTATTTTTTTGATCAGGTCAAATATTGAGGTCACCAGAGGTAAAAAAGGTCGAAATTTCCCATATTTTCGAAGTAAATTGAGCACTGCTTCACAATAATCCGGGCTAGCTCAGTTAAACTAACATAGCTTAGCAGCAATCCGAAAAAAGCACTGCATTGCTCTTGAACACTCTTTCGCTAACATGCCCTCAGATTTTAAGATGGATTTCAATAGGTTAAGGCTCCAGAGGTCAGCGAAGGTCAAAATGCTTAATTTTAACTGAAAAAGTTTTGTGTTACTACTTCTTACGTTTTAAAGGTAGAGCAGTTATTTTGGCCACATCCGTGTTTCTCAAATCACGGCGCATCGAACCATATATCGTTTTGTCTAGCTAGGTCACTAAAAAAAAAAATGAACCTGACCTGAAGGTCTGTCAAGGTCAAGTCAAACTTAATGTCTATCGATGGAGGTTGACAAGAGAAACAGAATGGTGAAAACCAGAGTACTCTAATCTTACGTAGAACATGAGTTATTGTACAAAAACCATATAACATTTTGGCACATTGGATTTGACCTTAACGAGGTCACGGAAGAAAAATAAAACTTGCATTTCTTATACTTTGCTTCCAGATAGTGATTAGGATAAAACTGACACATTTAGCCAGGTTTCGTTCAATTGGTGTGCCATTTCAAATTTTCTTCCTGACTTATTAATGGGAGGTCTCCAAAATTGACATGACCCAGGTCACCGATATAAAATCCAAGAGTAAACGACTGTAGATATCGAAGGCCTTATTAAACACACTGTGAGTTTACAAAACTTTTGTTCACCACTGTGCTTCGCAGATGTCAAACTTCAAAAACGTGACCTTTAGGTCAGATAATTTAATGTGACCTGACAACGTGACCTTGAAAGTTAGGAAGTCAATTTTTTGAAAGTGTGCAAATTGATGCCAAACAGCATATACAAAATTTGGCGGCGCTACGCGCCGCCGTTTTTTCGCTAGTCCGGAAAAACCAGTGGGGGGATATATATCCGCCCCCCCCCGTCGGTGCGAGGGTTAAAAATGTAAATGCCATTTTTTAGATGTTGTTTAGTTGTATATTTGTATGTGTCTGTCTGATTTTGTTCCATCCTAGTTTCCCTGTTACTTTTTTCACAGCTTTTCAAAATTTTGGTGATTTTATTGCTAAGTTCGAGCACAGTTAGTTGTGCTTGAAAAGCTGTTACTAAGTAAAAAATGGTGACATTCTTTTTAAATTTTGTTTATTTGTTGATTGAACACCACTTTTTACATTTGTTCCGGGTTTTGATATGAAACAAAAAACAAAAATATTAATTTTTAATGCAAAATACAAAATAAATTGGGTAAAAATCAAAAATTTGGAAAATTTGAGACAGCTGTTTGATACTACATGCAATTTTTTTTTTTAGTTTATGTCATTAAATGTTACTATTTTACAGCTGCTTAAAACTTGAGTGATTTTGTCGCTAAATTAAAGAAACGTGGCATCACAAAACGGTGTAAATCTATACCCCTTAATCAAAATATTTTCAAACTTTTCCAACCGCTGTAAAATTGATGTGCAGGAAAGTACTGAAAGTTTCAAATTGATATCTTGAATAGTTTTCAAGTTATCGCGAATAAACGACAGGGGGCAATATTTGCCCCCCGGTCAAGCGGGTCTATGGAATTGATTATGCATCACCCTACGGTGGGTCTGGCAGGCCCCCTAGATTTTTTATTATTCATTTTTACACATGGTGCGCATCTTTCTGAAATTTGAAGTAACTGTGTTTACAACAATATACATATCCTGTCGAAATTTCGTTGGGATTGGTGAAGTAGTTTTGGAGATAATAACGTTTTGTTGACGTAATGTTGGTCAAAAACGATAAATGTTTGAAAAATATATGAAATAGAGTTTTGCAGCAAACTGCAAACGGGAGACTGGAAAGACGTTAAATGGCATTTTCTTTGAAATAACAATTTCTGAACTTCAAAAGTTTGGGGTTTTTGACCCCAAAAAATCAAAATGTTATTTTTTTAATATTAAAAAATGCGATAGAATTTATTATAAACAATACCATAGATAACAGTAGACCTGTTCTATGACTGTTATCGGTCTACTGTTATCTATGACAACACCAAACCAATTTCAAAGCAATATCTCTATACATGTGACTTAGGGCCTTGCATTTGGCACACGACTGGTGGATCTGATGAAAACTTGACAAATTGAGCAGTTTCCTATGGATTTATACGCGTTTTTCATTTGTCTTCATTGACTTATAACGGGAAGTCCATCAAATCCACTTGAGATATGGGGGTCACCATATCTATTGATCATGATCACTTTAGGTGATCATGATTGACCTCGCCTCACGGGGAACGTTTCTCACCTTCGCCGTAGGGGGGGGGGGCTGATAGTAGAGTTTGACATGGCTGAACTTTTCCTTGGCCTAGCCGCCCCACAACCAGGGGTGGTAAAGTGTTCTGTCCTTATGGACAGGTCGGGGAAAAAATGTTCATTCTGATGTGGTACCCGGGGCAAAATGACCAGTAAAAATAATAACTATGCATTCCTGTGAAACTAAGTGAATAATCCTTCAAATACTGTTCGTCAAAAATCAAATGAGATGTATTTTCATCACGGTTATCATAATCACGTCAAGTCGGTATGTATGATCACGCTACATTTTTTTAATTAGCAGTTGCGTTTCAGCTTCTTGATTTCCATGATTTTAGTTTCACCATATTTCCGACGAAAAAAAAAATGTAGGTTACCGAGTTATCTAGTAGTAAGTAGGCTTTTTGTCCACCGGACCGGACCGGACCCAGCCCTTGTGTTTTTTATCAATAGGATTTACTGACGGTCAGAAGGATTTTAGTGTTTTACGCAGCCGGACTTTGAAGAATTATACTAATAAATAGAGAAAATCGGGGGCATTCAGTTATAACTTTCAAGCGGTAGTTTGGGCAATTGCGTCATTTGTGGCCATGTGATAGTTAATTTGTTTGTATACAAACAAGTGAAAATATATTAATCCTATCACCGGAAAACGACTACTTTATCAACCAACATGATTTTCAATCACCGAAATGAGCAACATATTGAAGGATTATGAATCGATAGAATGTTTATAAATATTTGAATGGCCCAAGGGTAAGATAGTTGGGTGTTTTAGGTGAGATTAAATTTAGGTGTGTGGTTCAGGTGTGTAATTTAGGTTTGTTAGGTAAATTGCCTGATGTCAGAATGTGATATGGGTTATTCAAATGAACGCCATCAACGGCTGGTGTATGCGACACCTTATTGCTACTACCAGTGTCGTTATCCTTTAACAGGTGGCGCTGGCGACCAGGTGCCGATCCGAATGCTATATTTATAATTTATAGCTACTGGGGATACATACAAAATACCGCAGCTTGGGCGGGTCATTTTTGTATGTCCACGCCTAGCGGGGCACCCAAAGCAAATTTTACCACCTGCCCACAACCCATGCATCACAGCCAGCCACAGCCACTCCCAAATGGCAATGCTGGCCGTTGACCCAGCCGTGATAATTTTTAAAAATTGATATTACGTGATTTTGTCAGTCTAACAGGACGTAGCCAATGGGGGCAAACGGGGGCATGCACCCCCTCACTGAGCGGAAATAAATCACACTTGATAGAATGAGATTCTCTGAAAACCCGACCCTACCCCCCCCCCCCCCCCAGTCGGCAACAATTATGGGGCTGAGGAGCAAAATGTGAATTTCACAACTAGATAGAAATAGATTTTATGAGCCCAAATGTGAATTTTTTCCGACGTGCCCCCCCCCCCCTGAGCAAAATCCTGGCTACGTGCCTGCAGTCTACTGTTATGGCAACATGTCATTTTTTTAAACTATGATTGATCTGAAAAATTATGCAAAAACGGAATAAGCAAATCATCGGTTAGACTATGCAGTCACAGCCGTACACATAGCGATGATTTATAGATTTTCCAGTACACCCCACCACATAAGCCGTGGGGCTTGGCCGGCCATGGGGATAGCCGCCCAATGTAGATCTCTAGATGACAGGCCCCCTCCCGTTAACTTCCAACCTAAGCAAGATAGAGCAACGCGGTGAGATTCAGCATGTTGCCCATCCTGTGATAAATCTAACAGTATGCAATTTCTATGTTTCAGGTCAACGGGTGACCTTCCAGATCAAGTGAATGTCCTCGACTCGATCACGTCCATAATAGTGCTTTTGCTCCGTCAGAAAACCATCAAAGTTAGAAATTGATAAAAAAGGAAAGAAAAAGGTATGATCCTGGACCAGTTTCGTCTAAGAAACACAGAAAAAGTTGAATTTGCTCGTAACTGTTTAAAAAATAAAAAAGTGATGAAAAATTACGTCATGAGTTTCTTACACTCAGGAAGCTATTGTTCAATCAAAAATAGAGATGTTGCTTTGAAACTTGGTTTTGGTTTGGCTAAATTCAGTTCTTTCTCATATTTTTCGTTTTTTTGAAAATCTGTGAAGATTTATATTTTATGTTGATTTCTTCTCAAAAATACGTTTTTGTAGTTTCAGGGCTAAAAAAACAGAAATCATGGAAATCTGAGTTTGACATTCTAAATAAAATGTCATTTACGGTGTTTGTCGTTCTTTTGCAATTTGCTGTAAAACTATTTGTGTACGATTTTTCCAATATTTACGGTTTTTCCATGAACATGGCGTTACTAAAACCAAATAATCTTCCAAACAACATGACTAATTTTAATACAATTTTGACAGCATACGTATAATTGATGTTAACTTAGCCACGTAAAAGTTCAGCAAGAAGATGCGCCGCATGTGTAAACAGAAATTGCAGAAGATCCTCAGGGGGACCTGTCAGCCACCCACCCCCTGGGTAAGGCGAGGGCTAGGTCACCGACCGGATATACGTATTGCAGGTATGTATTTATCCTCTGATGATGCCATCCTGTGAGTTTCAAACTGTGTGATCAATCACTTAGGCCTTGTCTCTTATCATGAGTGCATCTGGTTTGGAGGTGCCCAGGATTGTGCCGATCTTGGGGCGGCTCAGACCAAGTTAGCTCTTGATGCAGGTGACGCCAGCAGCCCCGGGACAATACAGATTTCAAGGGCGCCCCGGCAGGTGCTCAAGTGACTCAAGTGGGTTAAAGGAGACCCAGCTCAAGGGACCATTCGGTCCAGAAACGCGGCCAATGATTCAAAGTCGGCCCCGATATAAGAAACGGCTCGACTAAGGAGTGACTCAGGCTCGACTCAGGAGTGACTCCGCTTTAAGAGGGCGGCCCAGAACCAGAGGTGCAAAATCTTACGCACTTGCCCACGTGCGAAGGTGACCGATTTCCACTTTATGTGACCGTTGTAGATTACCTTGCCCGTATTTAAATCATCAACTTTTCAAGTTATTACTAATAAATAGCACATCGTCTCCAGCACTTTTGGGAAAACTTTTAAACATAAGTGATTTTAAATAGTTTTACTCGCTATTCAAACTCTTTTCAGGTTCGTTGCAAGGATCACGTGAAGTTAGTCTTTTACCCTACCAAATAATATTTCCTAAAGATACAAGCTGGCTGATCGCGGCTGCAAATCTTCGCACCGAGTGCCGTTGGACCCTATTCCTTCACCATTGCGACTTCGACAAGGTGCGCGCAACTTTGGAATGTGACCATAGTGTTGACTATGGGCGTGGGTTCACCTTCAGGCTTCAAGCGGCATGGACATTTTTCCTTTATGTGGTGTCTTCCCGACGAATCTGTCAACAACATTGCATGAGGTGGTGGAGTGCCTCCGTTCTGAAATCCCGGATAAATTTTATCTCCGAGCCGAGATCATCGGGCGAGGCACTGCACTAGGCAGGGAGGGGTGTTGATGGAGGGGGCGCAGGACATTGATGGTGTGAGGAGGGACATGCAGAGGGGAAGGGGTAATGTAACGGAAGGGGTGGGCCAAAAAAACTGGCCCCAAAAACGCGCCCAAACTCTGGTCCGGGCCGCTCAATATCGTCGCTTCTCAGTAGCTGCACATAAAATACCACACCAAAGTCATTACGTCATTGCCGGATCCCCGAAGGCGGCCGGTAGTGAGCATTTTATTTGTTGGCAAGTCTCGAGCGTTTGTGAGCTTGGAGCCTCCGTTCCGAAGATCCAGTGCGATAATTTATTTACACAGCCGAACCGTGACGGAGCCCTTTCCTTCGTACCTAGAATCTATTTGCGATGACTGAAGTTCGCTGTTGATGTTGCATTTTTTGCATGACTTGTAACTATCCTGCAGTACATTTTTGTCATATCACTTACAATGAAGTGCTGAAAGAAAATGTTAATTTTCAGATGATGTGATTCTTTAAACTCTTTCCCTCCTATTTCCTTCTTATATTGTTGCACTCATTTTGCGTTTTGTGTTCGTGTTCGTGACCATCTTGACACTTTTTGCACCTCTGCCCAGAACTCGAAGGTGTTCTGAGCCGGACGGGCCCAGGACACATAGGTATTCTGAACAGGACAAACTAAGGACTCAAAGATGTTGTCTTTTGAAGGGAGGTGGAGACAGGAACCATTGTACGTTGTTAAGTGTATTATTAATGCTAAGTGCA
Organism: Semibalanus balanoides; assembly: GCA_014673585.1. Lineage (NCBI taxonomy): Eukaryota > Metazoa > Arthropoda > Thecostraca > Balanomorpha > Balanidae > Semibalanus > Semibalanus balanoides. The sequence goes on from VOPJ01002440.1 coordinate 8,022, forward strand.
GAGCGGGGCTGTGGATGACTCAACCGGAGGTCAGGAACACCTCTCTTATGACAATCTAAGGGGGTAGTGCCTCGATCAAGACTTCAAGCCTTTGCGCTTCCCCCCACGAACATTGTTATGCTCAATTTAATGTCAATAAATGCGTTTTGTTGTTGTTGTTGTGTTCTGAGCAGGGCCGGCCCAGGACTAATAGGTGTTCTAGACAGGACAGGTCCAGGACTCATAGGTGTTCTGAGCAGGACAGGCCAAGGACTCATAGGTGTTCTGACCAGGACAGGCCCAGGACTCATAGGTGTTCTGACCAGGACAGGCCCAGGACTCACAGGTGTTCTGAGCCAGATGGGCTCAGACCCCAACAATAAATACATATTAACTACAGGGTGTTTCAAAACAAATATTTTTTTTGTCTCTTACGATAGAGATTGTCAAAACTAATAAAACAGCATATGCCTAAATGGTGAATTTCTGAACAAATATGAAAACATTTGTTTCATTCCGATTATTGGTATTTTTCGTTCCAAAATTTGCATTTGAACATGGAAGACGATTTTTTTTTTGCATGGTATGCGCGTGAACTGAACAGTACTATGCTTTAGCAAATTAATCACGATAAAATGCAACATTCAGAAACAACTAACCGTCGCCGAACAGTGCGCCAGACAGTGATTAGGGATAGATTGAGCTATGATGCGACTCGGCGAAGTGAAACCGTTTTTTTCAGGACAGGAAAGGATCCAAGAAATCCTTCACGGCTTTCACCGTGTTGTCAGGGCACGGTGGTCTGCCAGTAGTCACAACGCTGATCTTTGCGTGTCCCCTTATTTACAACTAACCGATCGATCAGACGTTTGAATGCCGTGTCCTTCGGAACATTTTTCGGATGGACTCTAAATTGCTGTCGGAAATTCCTCCGGACAGCTGTAAAACTACTTACGGCCCCATATTCCAAAATAATCCATGTCTCCTGCTCATCAGTGAATGGGAATCTCTTTCGAGCCTTCACCATTTATATAAATTGTTAATAAATCCACCAATAAAATTGCAATACATACATAGGGATTTTCGATTCCCATACTTATGTGTCACGTGGTGAATCGCGTGATTTAAGATTGTCGCTGGCAGGGGCGGATCCAGCCGCTCGGTTGGGGGGGGGCAACTTTTTTGGCAAAAAGGTACCCCCATTTGTTTTTTCTCCGCGGATTTGGGCTTCTCACCTTATTTGGCATTCCAGATATGAAAAAATGTGAAAACATTTTTTTAGTGAAAAAAAACATTTGTTTTCGAAAAAAATGAAAAAAAACGTTTAAAAAATCGGACAAAATCACATTAAAACACACAGAACACCACTTTCCGTAGCATATACACACGTAAATAATAATCGCGTTTATTTCAACTCGCAACTCGCAAATGGCAGGGGCGTCACCGATAATTCTTAAGGGGGTCGGATGACCGCTGAAATGACGAAAAAATGTATATCCGTCTTGTTTGCGTGTATTAAAGCCTTTGCAGCACTTTTAATGTGGATTTCCATGTTATAATACGAATTTGGTTAGATTAGGTATTTTAGGGGCCAATGTTCGCGTCATATCGTTTGCGTCGCCTTTTTCGGATCTCGGCAAGCTAGCTAGCTTACATGTAGCCAGCATCAAAATAATGCCCTCGCCTTACGTGGTGGGGGGGGGGGGCTAACATGCCCGTCTGATGTTTTCTGAAATCATTTTTTACTCATGCGGAGCATCTTGCCGAAATTTATGTAGCTGAGTTGACAACAATTATACATATGCTGGCAAAATTTTACTGAAATTGGTTCAGTTATTTGGGAGATATGACGTTTTAGTGACGATTATAGTTGGTGGAAAGAAGGTAAATATTGTAAAAAAGGAGAAAATAGAGTTTTGCAGCAAATTGCTAACAGAAAGCGACAAATATCGAAAGTGACATTTAATAAGGAAACGCCAAATCGGATTTCCGAAATTTTGTGTGTCTTACCCCTTAAAACTAAAACTAAAATGAAAAAATCACTAAAAATTACATTTTCAAAGATTTGGACAAACCGAAAGTTAAGTGAGAGAACTAAATGTGCGCCAAGGGGAGACTGCCAGATACTTAATTAATTCATTTTCCCATTTTCCCTATTTCCATCATTAAACAATTGCGTTTTTTGTGTCATGCCGCGAAGCGGCGCGAAATTTCCGATTTTTTCTATGGATGGCTGTATTTTGACTGTTGCAAAACCAATTTTTACAGTGTATGTCCGACCGTTTGGGGGGGGCAAAACATAGTCTCAGGACCTTTGGGGGGGGGCATGGCCCCTTTTGTCCCCCTGGATCCGCCCTTGGTCGCTGGTATCCTCACTTTTAAAGCTGCTCCTGAGCTCGCAGGGCACCTAAATGCGCTCTACAGGGTAAGTCACTTTTTCGTTCATGAAGTTTGGAGGCTACTTTTTTATGAACAACGCCATTCGCCAATATGCAGGATGAAACATATATTTTCCAATTTGTTCGGAAATTCTCTTTTTAGGCATATGCTGTTTTATTAGTTTTGAAAACTATTTCTCCTCGTAAAAGACCAATGCAAAATTTTAGTTGTTTTGAAACACCCTGTAGATATGATAATTAAATACAAAATCAAACATAGTCCTAATGCTAAAAATAAATGAAATACAACAGAACACATTTTTTCCTGCTGGCGATTAAACAAAATGGAATGGCTGGGACAAGCTGCTTCTCAAACAACTTCTGCCTCCAAATCGAACGTAACGAAATGTAATGGGAGAATGATTTAGTGATAAGCGGTGAGACATAAGGAAAAAGACCAACAGCAAATGCAGCTGGATGGAGTACCAATCAGAGTATTGTACCGGCAGTAAATGTCTCCACTCGCCTGTCCATGTGGCCGATATCGCGGCTGTCCTTCCTGCAGACGGTATCGTGCACCACCAGAGTGCTTCTGCCTGGCCTCAGACGTGCCAGCACCCGCTTCGACGCCGCCGAGTCGATCTCCAGCGTCGACCCGCTCCGAGTGCGAGAGTAACATCTGTCGATTGTACCTGTCAGATAGACGGGGAGCGGAGATCAGTAGTGGAGGGGCTGAGGGTAACAT
>VOPJ01002441.1:0-12740 GCA_014673585.1 Semibalanus balanoides
CTGAGGTTTTTCGCGTACAGTTCGTTAAACGTTCAACATAGAATCTTTAATCTTGGTGACTTTTCCTTACATTTCATTGCGCATCGAATGGTGTATTTTTTCAAAACATTATTTAGAATGGAGGTCCAGGACCGTTTTTAGGGGGGCATCTTCGGTCATTTTTGACCCAAAACCTTTGCATGGCTAATCACTAGTGGAGAGTTGTTTGTTGGAGCTAAGTATTAGCGAAAACAGGCATCGGTACAGAATTGAATGTTCTTTCAGATGGCTGTCTCGAAATTTCAAAATTTTGATTTTTAAATCCAATGGTCAGTTTTTTTGGAGCCCCGAGTGGGCTCAATGGGCCCTTGTATATGCTTTAGAGGCCCCTGGGAAGGTTTATGGGGCCATGGGAGGGCTCAATGGGCCCTTGGATATGTCCAAGAGGCCCCTGGGCAGGTGTTAGGCCCCTGAGTGGGCTCAATGGGCCTCTGGACATGTGCGAGAGGCCTCTGCACAGGTTTTTCGGCCCCTAAGTGAGCTCATTGGGCCCCTGGACAATAGACATGCTCGAGAGGCCCCTGCGCATTGGGGGGGGGGCTGGGGGGTTCTGAGGGCTCTTATCATGCACCAGAGTAACCCCCTCGCCTGGTTCGAGGGCTCCTCTGTGGCTTTTAGAAAGCCATTTAGCTAATGCAAATGGTATCTAAGCGAATCTCGGTAGGCCCCCTGTGACCCGTAAGGGAGAGCATTGCCCCCTTGCTTCCCCCTAGCTGGAACACTCTGCAGATCGACAGGGTCCCTAAGGGCCGGAAGAGGGTCTTTTACAGGTCAGCAGGGCCCTCTAAATGCCATCAGAGGTCCTTTACAGATTGGTAGGGTAATCTACAGATCAGCAGGGCCCTTTACAAGCCGACAGAGGGCCCTCTAAAGGCTGGCAGAGGGCTCTCTACGTCTACAACCGGCAGGGGCCCTTTAAATGTCGGCAGGGGGCCATCTGCAGATCGGCAGGGCCCTAGAAAAGCTGTCAAAGAGCCCTCTCCACATTGACTGGGGCCCTTGTCTATGTATTTACATATTCATGCCTTTAACAGACAAGCAAGTGCTGTTATTTATTCGTGTTGCAACTTTTTCATGTTTGCGGCCGTCCTTTTATGCCCTCTTCACAATCAATCGTCAATACATCGGATTGTCAGACAATCGGACAATCGTCATTTTAGTCCTTTTTGTATTTAATCTTCATCTGGAATCTCTACATACTTTGGGCCCTTCCGGTTTGATCAGGGACTCCTCTGACCTTCCAAGAAGCCCCTCTTGTGTGTCAAGGGGCCCATTCGGCTTGTTCAGAGGTCCTTCCGACCTGGAGTGGCCAGGGACTACACTGGCTGCTTTGTCACCCTGCCGACATGTTCAGGGGCCCCTCCAGTCTGGCTAGGAATTCATCCGGCATGTTCCAGGGCCCTTCCGACCGGCCCAGGGACTCTTTCGGTCTAGCCAGGGGCCCTCTGAATTGCCCAGGAGTCCCTTCGATCTGCCCAGCGACTCTTCTGGTCGGACTGCGCTGGCTGCTTTGTCGCGCTGCCGATATATGCATTGCTCATTGCCTAAGGGGCCTGCCGACCTGCCCTGGGGCTCCTCCGTGCTGGTTTTGGGCCAAATCTGCATGTTCATTGTTCAGGGCTCTTCTTACCCACCCTGGAACACTTTCGGTCTGGTCAGGGATATTTACGACCTTCACAGGGGCCCTTTGAACTTCCCAGGAGCCCTCTGTTATGTATAGGGGCCCTTCAGCCTTCTAAGAGGCCCTTCCGACTTAACAAGGGACTGTGCTGGCTACTTTTCGCCTCGCTGAATGCTCAGAAGGCCTTTGACCTGCCCTGGTGCCTTTGTGCTGGCGTAGGGGCCATTCGACCTGTTATGAGGGTCTCTCTGACTAAGCCCAGGGGCCGTTTAAGGGTCTCTCCAGGGCACTTCTGACCTGCACAGAGGCCTTTCGAACTCAGGGGCTCTGTTCTGTCAGGGGCGCCTGAAGACATGGCACGACTTCGCTGGCTGCCTTTTTACCCTAGCACAATGCAGGGGCTCTCTACTCCCAGGGGCCTTTGTGCTGATAGGGTCCCATTCGAAACTGTGTTCAGGGGACCTCTGACTCGCTCAGGGGCCTTTCGGTCTGACAGGCCCTCTGCTACGTGCCTGCTGGAGGGACCTTATTAGCCTGAGACGGTCCAGAGACAAATTGTGGAGAGAACATTCAGCTCGTCGCCTGTCAGCTAGCGAAAAGGGCCCGCATGACGGTTGGGGGAGGGGCAGCTGCCCCTCCTGCCCCCCTCCCCACTCTGTGGCACCGTGCATGATTCTAAATGCGTCGCCGTCCGGGGCAAAGTTAGTTCGCCGAATGCATCACGGTTTTCTGAAACGTTTATTTATTGTTTACGGGAAAACGGTTCAGATAAATTTTTCTTGTGTGCATTGTAATGTATTAAATACCTGTTTGTTGGAAATTCATGGGAAAACACCTTTATTAAATTAGTCGAGAGCATTTATAACATGTATAGAACACTTCAACATATGTCGCCGTCCGGGGCCAAGCTTAACTTTCGATTGCAATGCACGTTATCAAATGCTTGTTGATAGTTCATAAAAGTTTCGTACATATTCGTAAAAGATAGAGTACATGAAACATTAAATTTGCCTTTATCAATAGCAGTGCGTAGGCAGGCTTATTTTGGCTCGGATAGTGAACTCGTTACCTACTACTTCTTTCGGTATTTGTTATGCATGCGAAGTGTTGTATTTTGTGACGATTGCAAGTCTGGCTTAAAAAAGGTATCGGCAAGTTATCTACGCAATCCTGTTTGGTATCAGTAAAAGTATCGACCGATTCCAACAAAGTAATCGGAGTCGATACGTTGATACCTAAAAACTGCAACTCTAATACCAAGCTACCTACGTATGTATGTGTATTGTGTAACGGCCCATATGAAAACACGGTCAGTATGAATACTTATGTATGTACCTTACATTTTGTTAAAAACTTATTAAATTTCCCCAATCACGTTTTATTTTTATTTTTTATATATTGAGATCTTATCAAATTTGTACTCTGCAAATTATATCAGATAATGCAGAGAAATAAATTAAATTGGCATTATCTCCATTTGACCTTTTCACTTGCATCATCTATAGCGATTGGGCGTTGCATGTTTGCTGCGACAGATGCTGGGTTCGAGTTAAAACCGCAGCGGTGACGAGTGCCGGTGGTCGAGCCTTCCTAGAACGACAACACGTCTCTCGTCCCCTCCCACCCGCCGACTGGGCGATCCCCAATACTGGTCTTCAGGCGGCGGTGTTGCAATGCCGCATTTACAACCCTCGCAGCGCTGACGTCTGTCCACAATGTGATTGTTTGAAGAAGAAGAAAAAATGCTCAACTACTTTTCTTGACCGCAGATGAGCCGGTTCTGCCGCCAGCCAGCCAGCCTGGTAAGTTGTGCAGGGAGGGCGGCCTGGCGACGGTGGCCATTCGTGGTCTGTAGCCGCTGGAAGCCGGAGGACCGGCAGGGGACGCGAGCTCGTCAGGGTGGTGCAGTATCAGACTAGTACTGCTGTGGCACCGCAGTGGCTATCTGCCCAGGCAGGTAAGGTCACCACTGCCTTGTTTGAATAGGCAGTGCTTGGACATATGATATACAGTGGTGCTTAATTGAATCGCTGGCAAGTCCTTTTCGGAAAAATAGAACTGTGAAAACATGCACACTGCACGTGCATAGTGCACATCAGCAACGCATTGCTGACAGCGTGCACACTGCACCGGTAGTAAAAATTATTGCACTTTTGCTGTAATTCAATGTATCTGTTATCGGGTGGATGATCCAGCTGTACCATGTACACTGGTGGATACAGGGGGGTCACAGGCATGGTCCCCAAAACGTATTAACTATTAACCGTTTTACAGTTTTAGCAGTTGTAAAAGCAGGGTGTTTGTTTTGTTTCACCCCTCATGTTTTTCGCGATTATCTCCGGAACGGCTGAGAGTAGACTCATGCAATTTTGGGTCTCCTCCTACAATTGATTGTCACAGATGGAGTCAAAATTTAAAGTTTCTCAACTAAACAGAAGTGGCTCTAGGGTCCAATTTTTGGAGGATATTTTTCCGCGACATTGGGCGATAAAAAGGAGTTGCGATCTTTACGGCTATTTTCTAACCACCTGAAGTATGAAGGAGTTACATAAGTTTCCGGTGATTGCAAATTAGTTCAAATTAGTTGATGTTAATGCTATATATAATACAATTTTCATGGCAGAGGCGGTTTCGGGGACTTGAAAAGGGGAGGTTTCCTAGAAGTATTAAACGCTTGAAAGGCATGTATAGCTATGAAGATGCTAAAGATGTTTTATTCCTTCTATTATTTGCATATTTAATTACATATATAGTTTCAGGGTTCGAGTTTTGTTCAGGCACAAAAAGGTGGATGACTAGCATGGTGATGACGATATGCTAGCGATTACGGCGCAATAGACAGTTAGTTGAGAATGATATAGGTACGCTCAATGCACATATGACGCCAGAAGAGGAAATTAAGTCATTTTTTGCAGAGGCGCGTTCAGGAATCGAAAAAATGCAACGAAACTGACATGCATGGGTCTACGCCCTACCATGACGTACTTAACATATTGCAGTTTTCAGATGAAGCACGAACTAGAGGGTACCTTCTCTATGAAACAATAATGGATAATAGGATTAGGCGAGTCGTAGGGTAAAAAGTCGTAGGGTAAAACCAATGTGAATTAAAGTTGCAAGTGAAATAGTCACTGTTGACTAGTTCGTACTAGTGTTAACCCGTCCACTCCGCTGGACGATCTATGTATAAATGCTAAATTTTTACATTTATATTGCTTGGTAGCAGCTTGTTTGCGGTTAATATTGTATAAATTTGGCCTCCCTTTTTGACTAACCTGGCACCGCCTATGGCAAATATGTTGTATAACTGTTTGGTCAGATGTCCGAATAACGAACCATTGCATTTTTATATAAAAACGTATATACTTCACCAACATATTTAGTGACTGCACACGCCTATGATTTTTGAATTTTCAAAAGAAGTCGTCAAACATCAATTTTTAACTCAATATCTATGGATCCCTAATAGTTGCGTTTAAATCAGTTTATAAACATGGCAGCTGAGTTGGATCAATAAGTTTTTTTTTTTTGCCCCCTTTTGTCCCTCTAACATTTTTTTTTCTTTAGAAATGTAGACTTTGATGAGGCGAATACAACGCAGATTGATTTTTTTAATCGGACGGGTAGATATCGAGATATCCGGGGGGGCTGTAAACGACCCCTGCCACTTAAGTATAAGGGTAGCCAGGAGCCTGCCACTAATAGGGTTAAGTCGGCCAAGAAATAAGTTTTGTTGTAAATCAGTTCTTAACCCTATTACTGTCGGGGGGCCGAATCGCCCCCCCCCTTGAGGTTTTTTCGCGTACGGGTCATTCATAACTCAACTCAGAGTCTTCAAACTTGCTGGCTTTTCTAAACATTTCATTGCGGCATCCAAATGGTGTACTTTTTTCAAATTGAATTATTAGGAGGTAGGGTCCCCCCCCCCCACTCCCCCAGAATGTTTTTTAGGGGGGCGTGCTCGGTCGTTTTGAAAAATTCTTACATCTGCTGCTGGTTAAGCACTCATGAGAGTTGTGTTTCAAGAGAAGTGTTACAAAACGACATCGTAGAGAATTTATTGTTTATTCAAATGGTCTATCTAAAATGTCAATTTTTGCATTTTAAAATATCAAATTTTTTTTTTTAAAGACTATTTTTTCCCAAAACGTGAAGTTTTTTTTATTTTCAGACGGTTTTCAACAAACCGGAATGTTTATGTGAGAGAAACGATTCCAAAATAATATGTGTTGAAAGTTTCAGGGTGATATCTAAATATTTGATGACCTGATGTCAGGTCAATTGCTAACCTTGCAATATAAGTATATGGTGAAAAATGAAAAACAAGGGTTGTTTACATTGCATCAATCCAATTATTTCAGTATCATGTCATCTTAGACCCTTCTTGATGGAAAGGAGGATTTGTTTAGTCAATGACCTTTTGAAAGGTCATTCAAGGTCACCAACACCTTTTTATCAATAACCGGAAAGGAAATCATAAAGACTTCACAAATGGTCTCAAAATGTTGAACTCGTCATTGCGTTTTTTTGGTATGCATTGACCGCCTTACGTCATCCGTTGACCTTGAAACTTGACCCTGGGTCAAATTTTCGATTTTGACAAAGATGATATATCAACTGCAATGACGAGTAAAAAACACGAATGTCACAAAATAAAGCTTTAATACTTAGATAAAAAGTTTATTAACGAACAAACATTTGCTAATAAACAGTTTTTTAACATTTGCTGCCTCTACAGTCGAACATTGACCTGAGGTCATTTTTTATGCTTAGGGTGAAGACAATTTAAAACGCTTTACAGTGATTTTTTTCGGATCCTCCTAGCTGCATAGTTCCGAGATAATGGCAAAGGTTTCCTGAAATATAATATTTTGAAAAAATATTTTTTGGTGAACGTCATTTGAACATTTTTTTTTTTTTTTTTTTTTTTTGAAGATAATGACCCAAGGTCACCAAAATTTGACAAAATAGAGTTCATTGTCGACCTTCGTCACATCAAGTTTCATGTTTCTAGCTCTTATGGCAGCGGAGATTGAAGGGGGGGAATAAGTGCTACCCTGACATATTCGTATACTTTTCATCCCTCCAGGAATAGGGTTAATGCACAATAAAGAAAAACCCATTGACCTTTCGGAATGATGTGAAACTTTGGATTTGGCCACGAAACAAACTTGCTTGCCCGTTTTGAAACCACTCAACCCACTTAGCCGCATGTGACATTTGTGCTATGATATCATATCCCTGATTACATAAATGCTTGAAACACGCTATATGACTTGTCCTTGTATAAATTGCATTGGCTGTTACAGACACTTACGAAGAGGAACAATGAGGCTCTTCTTATTTTGCCTTCTTGTGTTGACGGTCAATGCACAAAAGCCAGCAGCAACAGAAGAGCACTCGAGCCAGCAGCCGCCAACACAGAAGCCAGCGCAGACAGTAGAACAGTCGAACCAAGAGCCACCAACACAGAAGGAACCAGCACCGACAGAAGAACACTCGAACCAGCAGCCCAAGACACAAAAAACGGAATCAGCTATACCCAACAATCAGGAATTACCAACACAGCAAGAATCAGCACCGACGAAAGAACAGCCGAACCAGCAAACACCAGCCCAGAAGGAACCAGCTCCGACGGAAGAATACAAGGACCAGGAACTGTTGATACAGAAATCACTGTCAAGATGGACGGAAGAAAATATTGAGCAGGACTGGGCAGAACCGGGCTCCGAATGTAAGATAGAGTAAGTACACTTAGCCACAAAGGATAAAAGTGGCACATGTTCATTGATAAATTTGGCTTCAATGTAAAGACAAAGTAAAGCTTGTCTCTAGCCTTCTGAATGGTTTTGTTCGCGCTAATTTTGTTTGTCTTCTGAAGCATTTCATCGATCATCGTAAATCTTCAAACTATCTATGACTTAACTTACTACCATTGTCGGAGGCTTATGATGGAAATGATCCCATAACTTCGTAATTTGGTCACGAACCTGCATCTATGATTCGTGAAACGACTATCGATGACAGGAAACACTGAATCATAATATCACGCGGAGTAATACCCCCCCCCCCCGCACACGCCGCAGTCTTCGGTTGTCTACCTCGTGGTCGTTATCGTTGCGCTGTTGTTCTAGATAACGACCCTGAGCGCCGCCACGCACAGAGCCTAACACTGCTTCCACCGCCACAAGGGAGCCCGCTGACGTTTCCCCTGGACGTGGCGGTGCGAGGAGGGCGCGCCTGTGTGGCGCCGGTCCCGCTGGCCCAGCACACAGACGGTATGAAGCGCTCGGCGCTGCAAACGTGACCTGCGGCGACGCCACCCACCACGCTTCTGGCCCGAAGCCCACAGGCCCCGTCAACGGTCGGCAAGGAGTGCAGTGGCCTGTTCTATTTACAGAACATGTTAGCAGTCATCGGGTTATACGCACCAACAGGAGCCGCAGGAGTGTAGAAGAAAGCCGGACTCAAGGTTCAAGCGAAGCGCTTCGCGACATTGTAGGACCCGCACGGGCGTCAGTTGCTTCGGGCTGACGTAAGCCGAGCGGAATCCCGGCCTCGAACCCAGCGGTCATTTTACATCCGCATAGTTTGTAGAGAGCCCCGAGTACTATCAAAACTTAGCATTAATGCGAACGAAAGCCATACCTGTTAAATTCACCCATAACTTGAAAAGGTTTACCAGCTGGAAGCCACCATTAAGGCCAAGACGTTCTTCGGCGCTCGCCACGCCCTGGAGACGCTCTCGCAACTGGTGGCATACGATGACGCCAGCGATGGGCTGCAGACGGTGACGGCGCTCATCAGTGACGCCCCCGTCTACCCGATCCGCGCCCTGACGATCGACACGTCCCGCAACTTCATCTCCGTGGACGGCCTGCGCCGCACCATAGACGGCATGGCCATGAACAAGCTGAACACGCTGCACTGGCACATCACGGACACGCACAGTTTCCCGATCGAGATCAGCAGCGAGCCGCGGCTGGCGCAGTACGGGGCGTACTCGCCGCGCAAGGTGTACACCAGGCAGGATGTGGCTCAACTGGTAGAGTACGCGCAAGAGCGCGGCGTCCGCCTGCTGCCCGAGATGGACATGCCGGCCCATGTCGGCTACGGCTGGCAGTGGGGCGAGGAGGCAGGACTCGGCAACCTCACCGTCTGTCTTGGCAAGGTCAGTCAGCTGCTAACTGATGTGGAACATGATTTAATGTCATATATGTGTGGTATAATTGTTTTAAATTAAAGCATGACTCATTAGATTCCCACAGGTTTATATGTCTCTATCCTTGCAAGCTTTTTAAATTGCTCCTGATGTATATAACAATGTACAGGCATTAAGCAATTTTTAATGAAAAGGATCGGGTTGATTCCAAATCAACTGAGCTACATGCAACCAGCATGTGAAAACGATACAACGACAGACATGTGCAACGCCTGGACGCTTCTTGAATGGAATGAATCCCAACCCGTTCGCATTCTTTCAGGAGCCTTGGCAGAAGTTCTGTGTTGAGCCTCCATGTGGGCAGATGAACATTATCAACGAGAATCTCTACCCCGTTCTGAAGAAGATTCTCGTCCAGTACAAGGATGACTTCAAGCCAGATCTTTTCCACATCGGCGGAGACGAGGTGAAAATAATGACAAACTCCTCATTTTCATATATCATTTACTGTTCTTGATAACTGTTCGAAATCGTTTCATATCTGTATACTTAGGATGAACATGGGTTCATATGAGCCAGATAAGCCGAAAATGCATTAGCAATCACAAACATGATAAGCCAATAAAATAGCGATAATTTAAGGCAGAACTTAGAGCAAAGGCGATGCCTGAATTTCACTTTTTCGTTAAATACATGAATGCCTATTGCCTGAACATTTCTCATGAAATGGAAATGCATATGCATTCATCGTATAGGTGCAAGTCTGAGTGTGTTGCAGTGTACAAAACAATAAAATGACCACAAAATATGTCCACTGTTTCCAGATCAACCTCAACTGCTGGAAGACCACTCCTGAGATTGCCGCATACGTGAAGAAAAACGGCGGTGACCCTACCGACGACGAAGAGTACATGAAGCTCTGGATCCAGTTCCAGGACCGCGTTTACGACATGTGGACCAGCATCACGGGCAGCGAGAAGAAGACGATCCTATGGACCTCGCACCTGACGCAGCGCCCTGCTAACGAGTCGGGCCTGGATCCCAGCAAGTACATCATCCAGATCTGGACCAAGGGTAACGACCAGGAGATTGGCGACCTGCTGCACCAGGGCTACCAGCCTGAAATCCTCTCTCAACCTACGACGCCTGGTACCTGGACTGCGGCGTCTCCGCCTGGGTCGGCAAGGGCAACAACTGGTGCTCGCCATACAAGAGCTGGCAGACCGTCTACGACAACAGTCCTCGTCAGATAGCGCGCAGTTTCCAGAAGGACGCGCCGGCGGCGGCATCGCAGACTGACCTGTCACAGCAAATGCTGGGAGGTTCGGCAGCGCTGTGGACCGAGCAGGCGGACGACTCGACCCTGGACAACAAGCTGTGGCCGCGAGGTGCCGCCCTGGCCGAGCGGCTTTGGGCCGAGCCAGAGACGGACTCGCTGGCGGCTGAGTGGCGCCTCGTCCACCATCGGAGGCGAATGGTGGCGCGCGGAGTGCAGGCGGAGACGATGGAGCCAGAGTACTGCCACCAGTATGAGGGTAGTTGCTACTTAGATACGGCTTTGTGAAGATCTTCCATGCCAACCATGGAAGACGTTTCGCTGGTGAGGCTTCATTTTTGGCGGCGCTATAAGAAATTTGGTGGATAGTTTCAACAGTTTGCCTTCCTCTGTTGTGTTTATACGGTGGTCGAATAAATATGATAATACAAGTTGAAAAACGAAAAAGCTGAGTGGAACAGGCTGTATTTTTAAAAGCACGAAAAAAAAAACAGAACGTTAACAACGCAAATACGCAGACTTCTATCATCATCATCATTTTATCATCATTCGATCTATCATCATTCACCAGTGGCGGTTCTTCCATTGAGTCATATGGGGCCTTACCCTTAAATTTAAAATTAGCCAAACATATGAAGTATTATGTTGTTTTTCCCTACAATTTTCAATAAATTTAGCAGGGATATAAGGAAATAAATATGTTAATACATAAAATGATTTTTAAATGGATAAAACGCGTCTGATATTCATAGGTATTTCAACATTTGCGTTGGTAGTTATTGATAGGCTCAAATCAGCCTAGCCATTTACATTTAGCATTGTGAAAAGCTGGGCTCACGGGTCTCGTTTTACGAAAATGATAGGTAGAGCTCAACCGTTCCGCCGAAACCTAACCTACCCTCAATATGAGTTTCTCCTCGGATTTCAAGCACTTCAATTTTAGCTCAAGGTTCCTTTTTTAGGCTCCTTTTTAGCTCAAGGGCATTTGGGGCAAATGCCTCCCCCCAGTCTCAGCTCAGAGGGGCCATCACGGGTCTGAAAGGGGCCCATCGTGGACTTGTGGGGCCCTTTGTCGGCCTGAGGGGATCTCTGATGGTCTGAAGGGGCCTTCAGTCGGCTTGAGGGGACCCTAAGTCGACCTGAGGGGGCCCTTGGTTTGCATGAGGGGCCCTCTGCCGGTCTGAAGGGGCCCTCAGTCGGCTTGAGACTGCAGGGGGTTCTGGCCGAGCACGAACTGCAGGGGGTGATTCCCGCCCCCGTGAGATCTCGAAGACTACGCAACGTAGCGACAAGCGAAAAAAGGCATTAGATAGCTCGGGACAAGCTCTATCAAAACTATTCAATATTTCGTAGATCAGGTCAAAGTTAAGGTCACCAGTGGTCATCAAAGGTCAGATTTTCCGGTTTTATGACTCTGTTCCAGAAACCCCCGAATATCTCGGAAACTATGATAGGTAGGAACAATTGGTAAAAGAAGCAATCGAAAGCTCTTGAAAGCAACTAACGATTAGTCCTCAGATTTTAGCTAAGGTTAAAAGTTTAGGCTCCAGAGGTCATGAAAGGTCAAAAAGGCTATTTTTGGCAAAAGCAGTTTTTCGTGAATAGCATTTCATCTATCAATGATAGGGAAATAATTTTGACGCCATCGTGTTTGTCTCACAAAAGCGCTTTGAAATATGTGAATGGTGACCATTTTAGGTCGAATGATAAATTTGACCTCAGGTCAAGGTCATTTCAAGACCCAGGTAGGTCATGTTGCATATAGGGCGACGTGGACCGACGAGACAAACATATTGGTGTCATCTGGTCGTCTCTATCTTCATTCTATCAATATGCATTAGCAAAACAATGCTGATGATCTCAGATGACCTCAGATGACCTTGCAGAGATCACTGAGCAACAATTCACCCGGGTCATCTATCATGGGTTAAAATAACGGTAGCCGTTTTCACGATGGGTTATTTTGCGCGAAATGTTTTAAAACATTTTAAAATGTTTTAGTAGTAGCCGCATTTCCCGATGGACTAACTGGCGGAAAAAATGTTTTAACCCTCGCCCTACGGGTTTCCCATACACCGGCGAGGGTAAAACATTTCTTGCAAATTAGCCCATCGTGAAGACGGCTACCACTGAAACATTTTAAAACATTTTAAAATGTTTTAAAACATTTCGCACAAAACAAGCCAGCGTGAAAACGGCTACTATTATAAAATAATTTGCCTGATCCAATGCAAGTTATCTGAATAGGATGCATTTGTATTCTTTCCCGTTCACTTATAATGGGGAGGTCAGGAAATTTACCTGACCTTTGGTCACCGATACAAAAAAAATCCGAGATAAAAATGTATGTACTTGATAACCTTATGAAATCTTGCAAGTTTCAAATCTCCCGAAAAAGACTGTGGCTTTGGCACGAACACAAACATTTTTGGAGGTAAAGTCACTTGACGTGACCTTGTGACTTGACCTGGGATGACCTGAATTCAAAACGTTTTCAAACTGTGGGTTATTGATGCCCAAATAGGTACACGAAATCTACTGAAAAACTTAAGGGGAGCAGAAATCACCCCCCTGCATTGCGCGGGTTAAGATATATTTGTTTCAGTATCCTATAAAAAGTCACGTTCGTCTTTTTTATAAAT
>VOPJ01002442.1:0-11123 GCA_014673585.1 Semibalanus balanoides
TCTGAAAGAGCATAAGGATGCAAAGGCAATGTTGATTGAGTGGGTTCAAGTACCTTATTGAAGTTCATGTGGACAATTTCTCCCCTAGCTTGCTTACAAAGCATTTGTTGAGAATATATACTTTTTTGTACTTTGCAGTACTGCTGGATGGTTGAAAAGGACTGCAACAATTATATCTTCTGGTCCAGATTTCAAGGCAGGAGCAGTGTAGGCAATGCTGGGCTGTGTTTTTGGGGTTGGATCTTGCTGATCATTGGAATGGTGCCCAGTGCCCCTGTCTATGAAGTTGGTTTTGACATCTACTTGGTGTTGTGGCTCATGTGATCACTGATGATGGAGCACATACATCATTGTAACAGCAGCAGTTTGGGGCTCTATTTACAGTTCTGGGGGATACTTGCTCAAAGAGCATGGCCTTAAATCATAATTTGGTTCCTGAACTCCTTCATTGTCACAAATTTGGGAGCATCATGTGATCTTTTGAAAATATTTGAAATGTGTGATGGGACAAGTATTTCAGGTGATGAGTTCAATCACGACGGTCTACTGATACTGTGGATGAAAAAGTGATTTCTGATACGCCAAATGCGTTTAATTAGCTACTGTTGTTGCCTCAAATCTAAGTATGTACTATTCTTTTCAGGGCGTTTTGCTTCTAAGGCATTCAGACAAAATGGAATGCAATTCAGGTATGAAGAATCCATAATTCACAAGTTGAGACATTTTTTGTGCTGTTCGAAAAAATGTTTTGGTAGTTTGTATTTGTTGTGGGAATGCAAATGTATGTTACACTTGAAATGATGACTAGTTATCCCTGTCATAAGATTGTTGATGACAAATTTGGTATCTGATGAGATATGCATTTTATGCTCTTTTTGCTGTTGGTGATATATGTATTAATATAATTTGTTTTGCTGCAGGTTATTTTCAAGTTAACAAGATTGTTCCTGCAGAATGCCTGGATGACGACTGTCCGGAACCCCGACAGGTAACTATGTTCACAAAGTCTAATTTAATTATAGTGTTCAATGATGCATTAAGCATATCTCATATATCCATTGCTGAAAACAGGATTCTGAACACTTGCTGCTGATTTCTGCTTGGCTTGTTTGTTTTCCTTTGCTAAGATGTAAACGTTTATTTGCAGGATGCATACACTTGGAAACCAAAACCATGATGGAACTACTGGTAAGTGAACAGGGGATGTATATTATCAGCTGACTAATATGTATGATGGATTTATCACCTTCACTCGCCGTGCTGACATTGATGATACGAAGGGTCTGATGTTAATTATTCTTGACACTGCCTTATTTTATATGCTGCATATCTTAACTTTATCTCATTCTCCTTTACAGTGTTCCTGAATTAATGATCTGCCAGCTTATCAGGGATGAGGTTTCAAGAGGATGAAGCCATTCAGTATGTTAAATGCTTTTCAGCATTTTGCGAATGCTGTGCATCACCTGAAAGGTAAAGATTATATTATATTTTGTGATAATTTCCTTCAAATTGGATATCCGATTGCAGTGGTGGATAAGTGCTTTTTGTTGGTATTGCTTGTACTTCAGAATTAGACAAGATAAATGTCATGATTGTAGTTACAGGTGTTTCTTTGATGGTCAGCGGATAAGGCTGGTCAGCTCCTTAAGGTTACAAATGGAGTCGCACCAACACACACGACTAGTCTTCACGCATTTGTATTTGGGAATTAAAGTCTACTACATCCAAAATGTGACTTAGTTATCCTGGTCATAAGATTGTTGATGACAGAATATGGTATCTGAATACCTTGTTTCATGCAACTTTTGGTTTTGGCCGATGTATTCGTATTAATTTTAAATTTTGGTATGGGTTTCAGGTTATGTTTCCAGTTTACAAGCTTGTTCTTTTGGAATGCCTGGATATCGACTGCCCTGACAGGTAATTATGTGCAGTCATTCTAACAGGGAGTGTGCCTACCGCTTTTGAATGTCAAAAATATTGGTGTTTCAGTAAGAAGTCATTGTTTTAATTGCTGGATATGATGGAATTCACAACTTTACCCCCCTTTCGTTGAATTTTCTTAGATTATCTCTGCAACTAGGAGGAATCTGAAGAAATCAAGTCTGTTTCTGTTAAGAAAATTATGTTCAGTAACAGTAGTTATGTTCAGACCATTGTCAGTAACTCGAAATAAGCGATGTGAGTAAGCACACTCCCTCTAAGTATAGTGAATTGTTTCAATGATGCTTTAAGCATATCTCATATATTCATTGCTGATAAAAGGATTCTGAACACATACTGCCAACATCTGTTTGACTTGTTTGTTTTGCTGTGCTAAGGCATGAATGATCTATTTGCAGGGTGCAGCCATGCATACGTCTGAAATCCAACCATCATGGAACTACTGGTAAGTGAACAGGGGATGTATAATACCAGCAGACCAATATTCTATGATGGATTTATCACCTTCACTCGCCGTGCTGACATTGATGATACGAAGGGTCTGATGTATAATATTCTTGACAATCCCTTATTTTGTGTGCTGCACATATTAACTTACCGATTCCTTTGCAGTGTTCCTGAAGAACACGCCTCCGGCTTTTTGCGAGGGACGAGGTTTCAAGAGGATGAAGCCATTCAGTGTTCTCAATGCTGACCAGCGTTTTGAGAATGAAGGTACGGTTCATCTTTTATTGCAAGTTGGTTTAATTGGGGTATCGTCAGACTGTGCAATGAACACAGGCTGATTTAGAGACGTTCTTTGCTGCAATATATGACTCCTTCTTACATTGATCCTGTCAACCAATGAGGTGCATTGCCTGGCTGCCTAGTGTGGAATATTTCAGTTCAACTCTGCAAATATTCGATAATTAAAGTCATTCACTGCCCCCCCTTATTGGGTTTGGAGATGATAATCGGCAAGGTTTAATGATGATTAAAAGCATATCGCATACTCATGCTGCTGAATATAGGATTCTGAAACGTTTTATTTATTGTGAACTGATTTTGAAGGGATGTTCCCTCTCTGATCACATGCTTTTCCCCTCAGACTTGGTCATTCCGTCCAGGGCGTGACGTCTGATCCATCGACCATCGGTGAGTAAGATTACCAAAGTCGAAGATTTAGTTGAACATTAATGATGCGGGTCTTGGGGCGCTCATTCATCCTTATTCAATGCTGAGTTTAAGCCCGCTTGCTAGCGTGATGTTTTGTATGATTATCTCACGCTAGGTATACCTTTTACGTGAGATTAACATTTTGCTCTGTTCAGAATACATCTCAATGATGACCTGGTTCCGTGTTTCTGACTCAAAGATGTCAACTAACCTTCTGAGTGTGTTAAGTGTATCGTGGAGAGAGCCGAAGAGAGCCGTTAGTGATCAATATTTCGTTTCAGGAATTCTGCCTTGTTGCTGGCTGGTGTAACCGGAATGCTATCTGAAGACAACTCTCCTTTATGGTACGTGTCATGATACATGACTAATATCATCAATTTCAATAGCAACTACTATGATTATCACGGTTCCGTGTTTCCGATCATATGACGACATTAACCCTCTGAGTGTAAGCTTACATCACTATTTATTCAATGGATCCTATCTGCTGAGCCTAACAATCTCTTTCTATTGCAGACGCTCTACGCTCTTGAGGGACACCGAAGTTCTGCTGGTGAGTTAAAGTACAGATTCTGCTGTAATGAATGTAGTCAACATGATGTATCGCTGTCTGTCCAATCCAATGAGAGTAACATGATTATATCATCTTATGCGCTGATAAGCGACCACGGTTAATAAGTTGAGTCCGACAAAATTGTATTTTTATGAAAGTTTTATTTTACAGATAAATGATTGGAGGATGTGATCGACTGCCGACGGCATGGGCGCCACATAACTTAATGAGTGAGGCGCTCCTAAGCCAAATTAATCATGATATCGACGGCTGGCGTCCATCACAAGGTAGGTGAGTTACGTTTGGTGAATGATATTCAAATATTTGTGTTGCGTGTTCTTACGATAACATGATGGTTTCTAAGAAGCGATGATCCGAATGACAACAAATTATTGCTGATTGTAACATAGCTTTCAGGTGTCTCCTAGACTGTCTTTTGTCTTTAACAATACCATTTGTCCTCCAGGCGACGCATGTGATCCAATCTTCCTGCGATATTGTCTTCGCTGTGCGCCATCAACTATTCGTAGCCGATGCAGTTGGCATGAAAGCTGGTGAGTCTGTCGGTATGCATTGCTGTTGGAACTAGTCCCTTACTCATGGCTAATAAAACAGAACGTCCCTTACTCATGGCTAATAAAACGTCTTCGTGTTACTGCTCGGGCGGTCCATAGGCCTCTGGTAGTGTCAAACAAGACGGAAATAAAAAACTGGCTGTATCGTGCTTCTCGCAAGAGGTGTACGAGATCCGCTAATGTTAACATGTATATTTTTAACCTTTTACGAAAACGATATGTGTAATTTTGCACACTGGAGTTGGGACATAGGGCATTTATATTAGGTTGTCTAACATTCGAAGGTAGCACGTCTTCTGCCTTTGAAGAAGTTTCGGCGTTTCAATACTCTTGTTTTCTGGTTTCAGGTATCGTGGGTCCCAGAGACATCCAGGCGCGTGTCTGTCGACGACCAAACTTCTGGGCAGGATGGAAGTAATTAGTGATGGGGGTCAAACTTTCGACAGTTTCTGGCGCCTTAGATGATACCCATGCCCACCCAAGAGGGCTTTGCTCGCTCCGCCACGCATCTATATATATATTTCTGGAGATTGGATAGATTCTGAAGACTTGCCGTATGGATTTCGCTAGAAACTCTGCTTTGGGAGCTTCTGAACACGTGGGATAAAACCCAAGCTTTTCGATCATAAAGCACCTTTTAAGATCATATCCTATTCTAAACCACAATTGTCAAACATACCTACATTGTATTATCTGCTGAATGTTGCCAGAATATATACCTATTTGCACGAACGACCTTGTTTCGAAGTGGAGATGTTCTTTTCGAGCATAATGTCTAATATGCATTGCATGCATCTGTCGATGCACTAGGGGTGAGCAGAGAAGGGTGATCAAATGGATAGGTTAAATATTAGGGAAATATCGTAGCCGCCCCAATGGATATGTATTGCTGCCCCTACTGTGGTTGCTTTGAACACTTTTAAGCACCGGTTGTTTGAACACGGCGGCTCTGCAATGGCTCGCGGGCAGCCACCCTTTGGCTCTCCCAAGCAGCGGAGGTTTTGGAAGTTGGAGGCCAAAACACCGGCAGTTGACAGGGGCGCTAGTGGGGCTCGCCGCGGGCGAGACCTTGGCATCCGCCAGTGTTAGGAGACCGTGTCTGATTGAGACAACACATTCGTGAAAGTTTCGACGCTCATCTGACATATGTCCGGTTATGTAAAAGGTGTTGGTGACCTTCGGATTACCCGTATGGATCGGAACAAATACCTCACTTGGATCATTTGATTATATTTTCAATGGGATCACAATCTCGACAAAATGTCATTCGGCTGGAGAGCCTTTCAGCCAGAAAACTTGCAGTTAGGTTTTTTCAACACTGACTACAAAGTGCTATCTCAGTTCAAAACCATGTTGAAAGGTGAAAATTTCCTTTACGCCGCGCCCTGGTGGTTAATCGATACAACTTCGCCATGGCGGGGGTAAAAATGACTCCTCTAACTCGAAAACGAAAAGGATAGAAAGAGCGGGAAAAAGCGTTGAAAGCTTCGCGTGTATATTCGAAGTTACAGACCATTTTTTTAGCTAATGTCAGATGTGTGATGGTGCTTGAGGTCATCAGAGGTCAAATTTCACACTATGTTGGACATCGCTTCGGAAAAATCCCGTAGATATCGTAATTGTGATGGCTAGGCACAAAGAAAAAAAATCGATAAAGCTCATTAAAGATGCAATTTTACTTGGTGTTCAAAATTAGCTAGATCACTGGGGGGAATGGTTTAAGGCTCATCGAAGATCAAGCAGTTTTTGGGGTAGAATTTGTTTCCTAAATAATTTATCTTAAAGATAGAGCAAATTATTTACACATCGGTGTTTGCTGTCCGCGTTTTTGCAACACATAGTTGATAAACCTGGTAGGTCAATTTCAAACTTTGCTCCGGTCAAGGTCTGTGGTGCCCGGTCAGGTCAATGTTACATAATGGGGCGATTGTGGCCAGAACAAGACTAATCGCAGTGGTGTGACCGTGGTCTTATTTCTTTCTAAAGAGTTATTCATTGATTCTATATATACCATTACGAAGTCAATGGGTTATTAGAAAACATTTCTGATGCTCTCAGTCCTCAGATGACTTATAGGAGATAATGAAGCAACATTGCACCTTGATCCCAGAAAGGATAAAATACAGATCTGAAAGAATTAGCTGATCCAACTGCATATTTCTGAAAAGGAAGCATTTTTTATTTTCCGTTGACTTATAATTGGGAGGCGTCGAAAATTGACCTAACCTTGGTACCGTGCAAAAAATCCGAGATACACTAAATTGTAGGTACTTATGATCTTATGAAATGCTGAAGTTTAAAATCTTTTGGACAAAAATGTGGCTTTTGCAGCGATTCACGAACATTTGATAGGAGCAAGGTACTTAGTGACTGTGACCTGACCTTGGATGCTGAAGTCAATTTTTGACAAAGTGTGGGGCAATTTATGTTCCTTTCTCTTCCCGTTATTCGGATAAACTCTGGGGGGGGGGGGGGGCTCAAGATGACCCCAACCAGGGCGAAGGTTCACAATGGAATCACTACTTATGTATTTTGACTGTATTTTGCAATTTTGGGTCGACATCGGGCCGATGTCGGCTGAACGTCGTATATTCAAATGCTGACTTTAGAGATTTTAAAGTCATTCTTACCATGCAACGCCATAGGCCTAATGTTACAATGTGACATTGGAAGGGCTTTGGCCCTACCAAACCTATATAAAACGACACCCATGGCTGGATCTCCGATCCCGATGGGTCCCCCGACCAGTAACTTATCCAGAAGGGGGACATACCCCACTATCCTTGAGCCCCAAAGTGGCCTAACAGCCCGAGGGGGCCCATAGCCGATCGGAGGGGCGCCTCGGGTCTAAAGCACCAGGTCATGCCCTGAATGACCCAATTCTTGGTACGCCACTGACCAGTGGACTCAGGATTCAGATTCCGGGATCCCTCTTCGGGATCTGTGCTCGTGTTTGAACCCGTATACTTATTGCATTGTCTTTCTGTTCAGTGTTCACGATCCTGAAAAAAAACGATGTGCTTCATCTCATGTGATCGTCGCATGTGACCGATGACGTTCGTGATCTCATACCTAGAAAAAAGGAAGGTCCTACACAGCACTCCGTATATTGTTTGTCCCTCGTTGCGATCGATTCTCTTGAAGATCTAGTTTTGAAACACGTGGGGTGCATTTTTTAGTGTATTCTGCATTCTTTGCATACTTGTCAATGATTATTTAAAGCTAAATTTCAATACCAAAAGAAACTTTAAAAATCTGCTGACGGCGCAGTTCGCACTCTGTACGATAACGACGAAAAAATTCAACAAAATGCCCGGAATCGAAGCGCTGGCAGGCGCGCGCGCCGTCTGTCGGCCACACTTCGCGGGAGGCACCGACCCACCGGTCGACCCGGCTCAGAAGAAAACACACCACGTACACAGAGCACTGATAAATACAAACAAAACGCAGACGAGCGGCGAGCGGGGGCGGCATGCGATAACACGGCGTGACGTCACTGGAGACTGGTCTGGTCTGTGAGGGGCGCGGCAGGCGGCCGCTCGCAGCCAGCCGATCCGTATCAAAAATGGAGTTAGTCATCACGAACCGGACTATAAATAAGTATATATGTAGGTATATAACATGACGGCACCACACGGGAAGACTAACGCTAGTTCCTTGTCAACAATCGCAGGTCGGCACTATGTACACCATGGGACGTATCAATGGAGCGGCCGGACATGCCCGCAGAGACAAGTTTGTGGCGCCGCGCCGGCCGGGCGGACGAGCCTGTTTTTGGTCATCTTATTGCTTGTAGCGGGCGGCGCGTGAGAGCCACAGGCTGGCCGCTCGCGGAAGACCGACGTGCACAGCTGAGTTCGATGAGCGCGCGCGGCGGCAAGGCAGACGGCTCCGCTCGACATACAGGCGACCCTGCCAGTCCCAGGCGTCTGCAGCGCCACGACCCAGAGCCGGCTGGCGGGGCGGCCAGCGCCGCTACAGCGCCGGACACCTCGCCAGCCGGCCGGCCGCCAAACCTGGCTCCTCCGTCCACAGCACAACCAGAGCTCACTCACTCCCAGATTGGTTATTGACAACTTTGTTTTGGAACAATTCAATCACGATTCATTTTGGAGCATGAATGATTCAATGACCGTTTGATTCATGG
Organism: Semibalanus balanoides; assembly: GCA_014673585.1. Taxonomy (NCBI): domain Eukaryota; kingdom Metazoa; phylum Arthropoda; class Thecostraca; order Balanomorpha; family Balanidae; genus Semibalanus; species Semibalanus balanoides. Next base: position 8,378 of record VOPJ01002442.1, read on the forward strand.
CTAACGATTTTGAGAGCTGATTCTTTCCGATTAAAAAAATCAAAACATATTTTGATCACTTTACGTTTGTTTCAACATTGATCAATAACAACATCCAACAATCTTTTGATTCAATCAGCCTTGTTTCTAAACGGGTTTCGACTAATCATGATTCATGAATCAAAAGATCCGGTAGTGAATCAAATATTTTTTGATTCAATGGACTTTTAATGAACGATCCCTTCGATTTAGAGTCGAGAGAGTCGAATCAATAACCAGTCTGCTGCCTGCATCCCACTGCACTGCGCCGGGCTCGTCAGCTACAGGGACACGGTCTGCCGAGGCCAACCCACGCCGTCGCTCGACCGACCGACGCCGTATCGCCCGGGGCACTAAGTGGCGCTGTCACACGGACCCTCCCCCTACCCACCCCCCAGCTCAGACTGCCTGCCGACAAGCAGCCTGAGCCACCGGCGGCCGGATGAGTACATGAACTGCGCCGCGCCCGCGCGCACAGGTGTTACTGATTAGCTGCGGCAAACACCTCTCTCCGTTCTCTCCACACGCCGACGCCCTATGTCACCACTCACAACACGACCTAACCACAAACAGTCGGCTATTGCATAATGAGACAAGGCAACTATTTCGGCTACTCTAGTGCCTGAAAGACCTAGCATTCCTCACGCTATACGTCCTAACTACTGCGGCTGCGGGACGGTCTCGGCACTGCCCGCTGCAGTGACCGCTGCGGCTGCGGGACGGTCTCGGCACTGCCCGCTGCAGTGACCGCTGCGGCGGTGGGCGGCGGCGGCGGCGGCGGCGGGCGGCGATCCGGACGGCGTGTGCTCTCCGCCCGTCACAGCGGCGAACGAAACTCTCCACTAGTAGCGCGTATCACAGAATGGGGCGGCGGCCCCGACTCAAACGTTCGCCAGCCTGAACAAAACGACTAGATCTCCGCAGTGTGTGTGTGTGAGAGTGTCACCACGCAGGCACCGCTGTCTCCCTCATCAGTCTCTGCCTGCCTGCCTGCCTGCCTGCCTCCTCGCCGCTGCCCGGCCGTATGAGTGAGTGTGAGGACCGCCGCCGCCCGGGCCGCCGGCCGCTCCTCCGCGACAGACACGTCCCCGCTGCGCTGACTAGAGCCGCCGAGTCGGGCCGGGCCGAGCTGCGCCCGACCGGGCCGGACTGGGACCAACCGACCGAACTGGGCCGACACGCTCAGCCGACTCGCTCAAGGCTGCGACTTTGCGACCGGCGAAGCCGGCGGCTGGCTGGAAGGCGAAGGCACCACGACGGTGGCGGGCGCGGAGCTGGCCGTGGGCTCCAGACCGTCTCCGGAGTGAACCACTGAGCTGAAGTACCGGTCTGTTGGCAGACAGAGACACACATGGTCAACGACGTGCGGCTCAGTCAGCGTACTCATCACCAACGCCTGCAGCAATCATCACGCTGCTACATCGCTCAGGGAGTTCACTGGCATTATTTTGCTCATTTATCGTTGATGATGATGATTTGGGCTTTAGGGCGTCGCAACGACTTAGGTTATGTGGCGCCCATTTCATTGATCGTTGAGCTGGTTACAACAGGTTGGTTACACGGCACACCTCAGCTGCACCCGTCGGCCACTCACCGTCGTCGATGATGCCGGGCGGCACGTCTGAGCCAGCGGACGCTGGCAACAGGCTCTGCATCATGCCGTAGTCGACGTTCTCCTCCAGGATGAAGTGCTGGTTCCAGCGGCCGCTGCCACTGGCGCCGCCGCCGCCCGCAGCCGATGTGGACATGCGCACCACGCTGCTGGGGGCCGTCCGCGGCGGCGACGTGTACAGCGCCATGCTGGTGGGGCTGACCGAGCCGGCGATACTGGCGTACGTGTACAGCTGCCGAACACGCGGGGAGGGTTATCTCACAGTCAGACACGCGCGGAGGGTTAACTCACAGTTAACTCACAGTCAGACACGCGGGGAGGGTTAACTCACAGTCAGACACGCGGGGAGGGTTAACTCACAGTCAGAAACGCGGGGAGTGTTACCTCACAGTCAGACACGCGGGGAGTGTTACCTCACAGTCAGACACGCGGGGAGGGTTACCTCAAAGTCAGACACGCGGGAATGGTCACCCCACAGTCAGACAGACACGCGGGGAGGGTCACCCCACAGTCAGACAGCCGGCCGGGACGGGCACACAGCAGACAGACACACAGGTGACAGCTGAACGGGTGACAGTTGGCCGATACATACACGCGGAGGGGGATGTATGCCGCGTTAGTTCTCCGGGGCCACCTCATCTCCCAAGGTGTGGTTCCTCGCAACCGTGCGCTGGTATGCATATATCAAACGGAGAAATACGGAAAATCCACACCTAGGTCATCAAGCGTTCATAGGTCCGCGTTGAACCCAAGACAATGCAAAGACGGCGACATGAATGCACATTGCACATACAAACACAACACAAAACGGCAAACATAGTCCTTCATCAGTATAATCATATTCGGAAAATAAACAAGTACAATTAAGTGTATTTTACTCCCACATGTGATCGGATCGGTATAATTTATTAGTTGGTAAATTATGAGCATGCTTTACCAAAATACCGAACCATAAAATGAAAGTGTTATCAGCTGTGACAGGCACAGAGCTGGCCTGTGTGCGACGAAAGCTGGTGTTTTGATTCAAAACATGATCGGCAGGGGACGGTGGGAAGCGAAGAGAAGCAGGAGCATCACACAGAGTTAGCAGTGCCAGGGTTAACGCAGGCTAGACAC
>VOPJ01002443.1:0-12742 GCA_014673585.1 Semibalanus balanoides
TTGTATACGTTCAATAGAGAGCTATCAGAACCACCGCGCGTTTGTGCGCAGGCTGTGCGCTTTTTGACCGAACCTGCTACCGACTGCTACAGGGCCCCTTCAGGCAAAGCCCTCTCCCCCCCCTCAGAAAAAAAATGTCGCGAAAAAAACCTTATCACCCCGGATTTAGGACACTATATTTTGCAGGGCCTCCTAAAAAGTCGCAAACAGGGACCTCGCCAATGATTTTTTAGCGTGAAAGTCGGCCCGATGGGAGGGCACGTGACCTCTCTGCCCTCCTAGCTGCGCTCCCTGCAAAAAAACTCAGTAGTTATGTTTATTGCTTTAAGCATCTCCTTACCTGCGATTTAGTCGGCAACTTGAAGGCAGACAACTACTATCCCGGACATTATAACAGAATGAAGGCACACCAACACACTCCCATAGTGGAGAATGACAAACTGCCGAGTTGTTGACGGTGTGATTCGAAAGACACCATCTACCATGCTGAATAGAGCACGACGCAAGGCGCCTTATATGTAGGTACCTGTATGTAGATATCAATGGTTTATCCGGTTCGTCGAACCCAAAATGGGTGGGGGTGGTTGGCAGACTGCTGAGTTGACAGCAGGTCATATGGAGATTTCCGGTGCATACTCGGACACATGTGAATAGATTATACCACAGGACACCGTTTTCACTTTGACTGCACGTCTCACGAACATTTGGTGAAAGAAACGTCGCCGGGTCTACGTTCAATTATTTATTACCCCGGCCATCACATCCAGTGCCTCGGATAACATGTTAACTGGTGGGGCAATGGCCTCCCAGTGGAGGGAATTGCCCCTCCCCCAGTGAAACCGATTTACCCCTCAGTAAAACTGATATAATTCGACACGAACGGGCACTAGAATACTAAAGATGATGCGTCATTAGCCTTTACAAAAATTCCTTCCGGCTTCAGTCTTCAGGCGCCTTTGTGCTTTGTACTGTACTGCATAGCCGCGGATAGCAAGTTAATGGGGGGAATGCAGCTGCAGTGTTCATCCTGTCTAAAAGTTTATTCTAAGGGTCCAAAAGTTTATCCTGTTTTCAAGGGGGTAGTCCAAAACAACCAGATAATTATCGTCCAATCTCGCTAACGTGTATCTGCTTCAAAATGATCAAGCGCATTTTAGTTTCTTATATTGTAACCACTCAGCCAGACATGTGCCTGGATCCGGGATCCAGCTGGGATTTGAATATCTGTGTCCTGTGTCCCGAGATCCACATGGGACACCAGATCCAGGTACACAATAACCCTAGGGATCCACAAAGATCCCAGATCTTGACATATTTTATGTCGAGGGATTCACTGGGATCCTAGATCAAACTTACGGACCCAATCACACTAATACACATTTTCTTAATGCGAATCGGTGTCTGTTCAGCTCAATTCGGCATATCTCATTTAAACCGATAGCAGACATGACTGTTTGACATATATGTTATTATGTATCTCACATCGGCATAACACACTCTCGCGGCAAAGGGCATTAAAAATCGACAGTGCGCGGTGCACTGTCAATTTTGAATGCCGTTTGCCGCGGGAGTGTTACGCCGTGTACGATGCATATATGCCAATCAGTATATCTGCTGTCGTTTTGAATGATAAATGCCTAATTGAGCTGATTAGACGCCGATTCGCATAAAGAAAAGGTGTTTGTGTGTGTGTTTTTTTTTTACTTCTTGTTAATTTGATCATATTGGAAAATCATACTTCATAGTCATACGCAAAACAGAAACCATAAATTTTGATGTAAATCCCTGCATCTTGCTCAAGATATAATGTTTCAATATATAGTGTTTCAAGATATAAGGCTGTTTTTAAATAAGAGATTCACTAGGATCCCAGATCCTGAAGCATTTTACGCCGAGGGATCCAGAAAGATCCCAGATCTTCATACATTTTACGCAGAGGGATACACTGGGATCCAGGATCTTCATGCATTTTATACCGAGAGGTCCACTGGGATCCCAGATCGAACTTCGGGATTAAGGCACAAGTCTGATTGTAACATATTTAGAAGACGCTTAACTGCTTTCACAGACTCAGCATGGATTTAGGATGCATCTGTCGTATGAGTCTTAACTGATGTTTTTTTTCTTCATCGGGGTGAACTTTACGTTATTTTCCCGGAGATAGATGCCGGGGAGGGGGCGAGGAGGGGCCTGGGGTTGGACCCCCCCCCCCATGGGACCCCATCCACTCGGAGGCAGGGGATTTGATCCGGGAGCCCGGAACCCCGGAAAACCCCGGAAACGGCACCCCGGGAATCAAACCCGGGGCCTGCTGCGTGGCAGTCCGAGGACATACCACGGAGCTACCTGCTCCCCAACTGATAATGCTTTGTCAGGATGTCATGTCAATGTCATCAGTTGATAAGACAATAGTGTCGATCTTGCTTTTATTGACTTCAGCAAGGCTTTTGACAAAGTGCCACATAATCATCTAATAAATCAGCTTGAAACATACAATTCAGATCACAGGGTATTATGGTAGATTAGGTCATTCCTAGCAAATGCAGAACTCAGCGAGTCATCATGGAAAGTTATTATTCGGATGAAATGGCAGTTACGTCTGTCCGCATAGCCGTGCCACAGGAGCCCATCTCAAACATGTGCTGTAGACGTCTAGAGGATATCATGATGGTAGCTTGTATTTGTAATATGCATAGAGTACATGTCTACTCTATGCATGTTTGTATGTGTTTGTATGTGCATACAAACAAGTATCTCGCGAAATGTTGATTTTTATTAAAATGGTGTGCGCGCGCATGTGTGTGTGTATGTGTGTGTGTGTGTGTGTGTGTGTGTGTGTGTGTGTGTGTGTGTGTGTGTGTGTGTGTGTGTGTGTGTGTGTGTGTGTGTGTGTGTGTGTGTGTGCGTCGCGTTCATCAAGCACATTTGTTTTTTTACAAATATTCACCAAACAATCTTGAACTAGTCCATTAGCAATAAAGAGCGATTTTGTGTTTGTAATCCCATAACTGATAATTGGAATCACCATTATGATGTGTATTTTCATTGGCTGTACCTAGGTATGTACTTTCCCATATCCGGTGCAACGGTGGCGAAAGCGTGAGAGAAGTAGTAGAGCGAACTGTTCTCCATCCTCCGATAATTCAGCACCATTCGAACGATTCTAACGGTTCAAGGGCACCGCCCCCTTCCGAAAGTTGGGGGGGACGGAGGAATTCTGAAGTCGTTGATTTCCATGCAACGCCAATAGGCGTGATGTAAAAATCCGAAAATTTTCGAGGGGACATGTCCCCCCAGGCACGTAGCCAGGATTTTGCTCAGGGGGGGCACGTCGAAAAAAAAAAATTGCTCCTCAGCCATATGATATGGCTGGCTGAACCGGGAGGGGGGTAGGGTCGGGATTTGAAAGAATCTCAATTTATCTAGTATGAATCACATTTTGGGCTCCCTCCAGCCTTATAACTGCTGACCGGGGGGGGGGGGGGTAGGGTCGGGTTTTCAGAGAATCTCCTATTTATCTAGTGTGAATTTTATTTTCGCTCAGGGGGGGCATGGCCCCCGTGCCCCTCCACCCCCCTGGCTACGTCCCTGCCCCCCCCCCCTGTGGCGGAGCCCCTGTAACGGTTCTCTAGCCTAATGCTGAATTGAAGATGTTCAACACGCAGTAGAGAAAGCGGCCACAATAACGGCGGCCCACATACACTTCACTTCAGCAGTGAGGATGTAAGTACCACGTGATCTTGCCTGTTCCCCGGTGTCGTCGGATCGCGACACAGCCGCACCTCATTGCCCCTCCCGCGGCTCGGTTCAGGGCCTCCCGCGGCTCGGTGCAGGGCGTCGGAAAGATAGAGCTATTGGTCGTCGGGTGCGCTGCAGTCCATACCAGGCTGGGGTCAGTGAAGACCCACAGCGGCCTACCCAGGATGAACTGCAGTACGGTGCAGCCCAGTGACCCAGTCTATGGGCTGGTTACGATTCACTACCCAGCCCATGGACTGGGTCACTGCAGTGCCTCCTCTAACATGTTAACTGGGGGGCCACAGACCCCCACCCCAGTAAAGCCGCCCCCCCCACCCCAGTCGAGCTGAAATCGGGTCAACGGGGGAGGGGGCAGGATAACTGTTCATCGTGGTCTGGTATACTAGAGATGCAAAATTTCCCAAGAACAGGAAAACCGCCATCGCCAATACAATGGAGTATCTGGGACGGCATCAGAGCCCGGCCACTCTGCGGGAGAACCCACCAAGGCGCCCGGCACGCAGAAATCTGCATGATGCTTCATTCTTAACAACTTTAAATATTATAGACAGGAATAATTTTATAGTTTCCGACACTTTGCATTACTTGAACATGAAAATTAAACTAGAACGAGTGGGAAGACGCATATCAATCCACAATATAATGATGCAAGATGAAATGGGACTCAATGAAAATATAATAATAATATATTCACAAAATAAGTGGTTCCAAAGCAGCACTAATACAGTAAAATAAATATCCACAAAAAGTTCAGAACGTGGAAGATCATTAATCAACAACAGACGCTACGAGGCGAGGTGAAAACACGTCAAGGCCAAGTTAGACTTCTTTCATCTTCTGAAATTATGTAAATAGTGAATGGGTTCAAAACAGTTCAACACTATAAATAGCATGATAGTGAATGCAATGCAAGTTCCAACAAATCAAAGCTTAATACATATGTTTGTTTTAATTGGGGGTTTTATGGTGTGCTTACAGGCTGTAACCTAGTACCTAACTAGTTACTACCTTATACGCTTATTGTTGATCAATGATTTGCCATGGACTAGTAAATAAAATATATACATTCAGAGGATAAATGGGAGGAAAAACGTGTGAAGCATGTGATGCGTTCCTGGATATTTATAGTAGGTAATGGCAAAAGTACTTAAAAACATTGGAAGTGAACAGCCATAATATTGGAAATTACCAAAAATAAAAGCAATTCAACCTGTTCAAATTAAGAGTATCCAAGCCAGCCACTCTCTCAGAGAAACAAAGCAACTTCAACTTCCTATGCACCAGCACTTCACTTGAACTTGTATTGTATTGACTTGTATTCAATTTATGACCACAGTAACTTGTTTATGACCTTAGCCGAGGCTGCCTTCGCCTAAGATTCATACAACTATTTCTCATCCATGATACAACTTGCATACAACCTTGGCCTATGCGACAATTACGCATTAGTTGAGCCAAAAACGGCGCAAATGAAGGACGGTAGCCGAAGACGACTAATCTTTCAGGCACACTAAATTATTTAAATTAACCAAATTCGGCAACAACTCACAACAATATTGAGGGATTTTTGGCCGGTGGACTTCTTAAAAAATATTTGAAGCTGGTGTCCCAAGGGTAAGTTAAAGGTTAGATGTGGATACAAAGTTTGATCAAAGAATATGAAATGCTTTAAATGCAGTCAATACAAAGTCGGTCATTTAGGTGAATATATTAAATACATTTTGCTGATGACTACATACATGTTCGGTGGTGGATTAATATGATGTCAATTGTGTAGGTCCGCTGCGTCAAGGCCACGCGGCGTAGGGCTTTGCTTTGTAAACAAATAATGATGGAGCTTTTGAGATGGAAGTTGAAGGTAAAACAAGACAGAGATTTGCATTTGGGAATAAGTTTTTAGGCATAAGCAGCTTAATATTTATTTGCAAATGTTCTCTGTTCTTGTGGATGGAACAGTCTTTCCAGTTTCACAAAACTTTAAATTTGTTGGCCATTGGCCAGTATTGACCCACTTGATCAACCCTATCTCACATGTCAATTTGTAGTTGTAAATGCAGTTATATTGACTGGACCTATTTTGGTATTAGCAAATCACATACAAATGAAATTGCATGAACGATGAGATCAGAGAAGGCTACACCAATTTGGTAGCTTAAATAGGGACCTTCAATCCAGCTACTAGAAAAAAGGTAAAATGGTTTGGTGTGACCCGGGGCAAATGAACTTAAATATTAAAATTTCGTATGCTCCTTCGCACAACCTTAGTTACTATTGTATGACAGTGGAAATATGGGATTTAGGTACTAGGTAGTTGTACCTATCTGTTTGACTGGCACTCACAACTGAATGTAGTTCTGAGCTGACGAATTGAATCAATATATCACAATGTAGCTTTGTAATTTAATAAAGTTTTTAGCTGGTCTGTCCGTCAACTCCTTACTCCTTGGTCGTAACTAGTTATCACTTTTTATGTTTTAAACTGTAACATTAGTTATGATGGTTGTTTTAACTGTTGTAGAAAAAGTGTTTTTATTATGCCTCTTTAACATCTAAGGTATGTTCTTGACTTTGACCAATATTTATGTATATTTATAAAGCATTTTTAAATTGAGAAATTGATACTTCCGCTGAGCCCGGCATGGGGACGGCAGAGCCTGAGCTAGACACAGCTTCAAGCACGCCGGGCCTGAATTTGGGCCCAGCGCCGGCTCCGTGGTCCTGAAAATTGCATCTCTACTGTATACAAGCGACATACTCGAATAGGCGGAAAAAAAACTTAAATAAATTGACGCATATCTAAAGGAAAGCAGTGGCGGATCTACGGTTGGGTAAAATGTGATCAAAATGACATTCATTAGGCTAGCTAAACCCTTCTTTATTGTGGTCGAAATGACTTCTTCAGAGTGACAAAAGTAAACCGTGTCCATGCACAATGAGCCAGAGCTACTGACGTTAATGGCTTTTTGCTTTGACATCCAAAAAACATTTTGCATATATATTATGAACCATTAAATTGCATTTAACACTGTGTAACATTTGATAAACCTGTGAGGATGCTCAAAACTAAATTGTTGCAGTAATTCAGCTGAAAACGTTCGTCCATCCGCCATAGGCGCAAAGGTATTTCCAACACATGTATTGTCATGCAAATGAGCGGCAATCATGGAAACAATGACACTGCATTCTGTTGAATACCAAGGGCACTCACTTTACTCTGTGAAACTGAAAAGGGGAATTTCCACAAATCTTAAATCGACTTTTCCAACATAACCAGCCCCATTATAGGTCCTTGTGCGATCTTAAAAAATGCATGTCTATTATGAACCTTTCAATTGTATTGAACAGTGATAACGTTTCATAAACCTGTGAGGATACTCAAAACTGAAACTATTTGCAGCAAATTCAACTGAAAACGATCGTCCATTTTCTCATTCTGAGGTATTCGGGGCCAAGACCCGTCCACGGTTCGTTAGTAGGGGTCAGAGAGCTCAAACTACGGCAGATGCACCATTCAAAAGCTGAGCTCACACTGAATCTAGCGATGCAATTTTTTTGAAAATATGTTGAGGTCATTTTTTATCGACATTTTGTCCGAAAACTATCCATTTTTGTTTGGCCAGGGCTATCGCGTATGGTATGGCTTAAATACAGACTGATGACTTGTCTACCGATTCGTCATGCTCTGCACATGGGTGTCGTTTTCTATAGGCCTGGTAGGGCCAAAGCCCTACCAATAATTTCACATTTTAACATTCTGCCTATGGCGTAGCATGGTAAGAAAGACTTTAAAATCTCTATAGTTAGCATTGGAGCCCTACCAATCATTTTCAGAAGACATTGCCCCTGGCTCTGCACTAACTATGGGTGTAGCAACGTATCTCTTAAGTGAAGGGTACCCTTCTTCTAGGCAGCAAACCGTGATTCGGTTTGCTGCCGGCCGGCGTGAGTATAGAGCGATGTGTTGCAGCGAATGTGGTCAGCTGCAGTTATTGCTGCAAATCAGTGGCGGGAGAGGAGTCGTGTACAGACTCGAAGTGGCCGAGCTGTGCGGGCGCCCAGTCCCAGTCAGAAGCTACGTTTGACAAACGTGGTGCATGCAATGCAATTGTCCAAAAGTACTATTTGTAGCAATTGGAGGTAGCTGGAAATTTGTCACGATCTCCTTGAATATCTGGGCTATTGGACAGAGCTAGTGTTCTCAACATGCGTTGCACCGTTCGTCCGTGACTGGGCGAGAGCCCGGTCCATAAGCCGGGTCGGCAGTGCGCAGTGCTCAGCTCACGTGTCGCGAGGCGTGATTCTGGGCGTGAGGAGCAAGTGGAAGTGCACCTTAGGCCTAGTGCCAATACCGCGCCGGAGCGCTTGGCTTTGACACAGCCGTGCAACCAATTAAACCATCTAACGGATTTGCATTTTGTGAGACCTTGACGTGCACTGCAGAGCATGACGAATTGGTAGACATGTCATTAGTCTGCATTTAGCCATACCATGCGCCAAACAAAAAGGGAAAGATTTCGGATAAAATGTCGGTTAAAAAAATGTTCTGGACAGATTTGCAAAAAAATTGCATCGCTGGATTCAGCGTGATCTCAGCTTTTGAATGGTGCATCTCCCGTAGTTTGAGCCCTCCGACCCCTACTAACGAACCGTGTCCACTGGCGGATCCAGGGGGTGGGGCATTTAGGGCCATGCCCCCCCCCCCTCAGGCCTAAAGTGACCTGTTTGGCCCTACAAACGATCAAGCTTCATAACAAAAAACGATCGGTAATAATGTATATTGTATAATGGCTTTGCCTCTGTTCCATAACTACAAGTTTCGATGGAAACCAACAACATGTCAATATTATAAATAACAGAAATAATGCAGTTGTCCAGAGAATAAAACGCAAAATTTTCCGTCGCTTCGCGGAGCAATTTACCGAATATCAAGCCTTTTCTAAGGAATTTGCGCTGGGGGGATTTCCACTGACGGATCTAGGCCTCAAGTTTGGGGGTAAAAGTTGTTCTCAATTTTGTCAGCGGAAAGTCGTTGACCGGGGGTGGCGTGACGTCGGGCACTGCCGGATTCAGGTTGGGGGAGAATCTTTTTGTGGCAAAAAGGTGCCCTCTTTTTATCCGCGGATTGGTTTCGGTCTCCTTATTTTTCATTTTTTTATAAACAAACTCGATATTGAGTGGCATATACCTATTATACAGTATACACATACAAGTAATACTAACTAAATAATAACGTTTATATCTGGAGAGGAAAAGGGGCTTAACATACTGATCATTCAATTCAGCGTTACGACGTACCGAAGACGATGACGATGGCTTCGATATGACGATGACCACCGATGTGACATCGCGAAGCAGCGTGAAATTTTTAATTTTGGATCGTGGAAAACAACACTTCTTATTGTAACCAGACAGTGATTGGAGCCAAGCCTAAGGTAACTACAATGCGTATAACACTGTGTATAGACTATGGTGTGGACCTCTATAAGTGTTGCTGTGTGTTTAAAAGTGCGATAAAAAGTGCTAAAGTGAACTTTTTGCCCAATATGATACAGAAAAGTAGCAACATAACACATGAATGCGTTGAGAAACGGCACGATTTTTCACCCGTATATAATATAATTTGTAGTTCAGCGCCACGGAGCGGCGCAGTTGTTAGTGCCTTTAGAAGCAGTCAAAACAAATCATATAATGTTCTCTCCGATACTTCTACATATTGTATACATTCTGCAATGACAGAGCCCAGAGCCGCATACAAGTATGAAAGGGTAAGGTCAAATCACATACAAGCACATTTTTATGTTAGCTCGTGCGCTGCATCTGGCATGCAGAAGCAACGGTGCGCTCGGTTGGATTTATGTCGTGCCTGTTACAAGTGTGCGAAGTTCTCTGATAGTGCACAACGTTGCTGCATGCAAGGCCCCTGCAAGCAATGATGCATTGTCTTCGAAAAATGATCTATCGAGGTGAATATTACGACAGGATTGTGTATGACCCTTCAGTTGTCTACTCTTAAACATTCTAATGGCCATTTTCCAGCTCTGCAATGTATTAACTTAACTTACAACTTATTTGCCGGTACAGAGCAGGTTATTATATTGCAACTTAATATAATAACCTGCTCTGTTATTATATAATATACATTGCAACTTAACAAGCCAGCACAGAGCAGGGACTATCATGGGCTGGGTGCACCCATGGGTCCCCACTCAATTCTTCTGGGTTGGGTATGCATTTTTTTACTTTTCATGGGTACTGGGCGGGCATGGGTGTGGCAATTTTAGAACAATGTCGCTAAGCGTTCTTTTTTACTTGACAACCAGAATGTTAACCAGGTAAATATGTTTTTTTTAAAAATGAAATATCGACACTCAACAATAGACTTTTGGCAACTATATGACAAACTAATAAGTCGTTGGTAAGTAATAGGGCAGTTAAGGATTTTTAAGTCCATGTCTGATCCCTAAGTCTGGATCCAATATGATAATGTTGATCGCAATGTGTTCGATATGTCCAAATCAACAGCAACACACAGGTGCCTGATATTATTTCTCGATAATATTATGAAAGTCAACATGCTAGGATAGTCGTAGTGCTTTAGCAAGGAGCATTAATAATATGTATATGTACACTTTTTGATCGACCTTCTCCTTGAAATAGGCAATCCAAATATTAGAAAGAAAACAGTAGTTACATTTGCATTCGGGCACAGCCAGATGTATTTAAACATTCAGATGTATTTAAACCACTGAACTCTATAGAGATGGAAGGCGCATTGGCCGGAATACTTGTCTAATGACGGCGGCATGTTGGTGATCACAAGAGCAGTCGGCGGCCTGTGTTTAAAGGCATAAGGCGGGCCGGGCAACCCCAGGCTGACCATTTTACAATATTTGAGCGACTAACATAGTCCCGTAGAGCAAAAATGACTACCCACCACAGTGTTTTGGTTTTATGTTTCAAATTGAACGCAGAATGATTTCTAGGACTTTTCATTTTTTTTTTTTTTGCACCGAATAAAATATTTTCGCCTAGAATTATTTCTTAAATTCCAATTTGGAACATTGTGTGGGTAGCCATTTTGCGCTACCTTACCCAGTAGTTTCGCCCAAAATATATTGTAAAATGTCAGCCTGGGTGCCCGCCCGCATTTTTCTATCCTTTTAACACAGGCCGCCGAACTGCTGCCTTGTGTAGTACCAAATAATTGCCGCCGTCATTAGACAACTCGGCCAATGGGGTCGCAGCGGCATAGCTACCCTGTGATTTAAACAAAATAAAACGCTCGTATACAAGAACAAAATGTTTCGACAGCTCGTGAAGTTCGCTTTGGTAATCCTCGTACAGTCACACTTATGCCACACATTCAAACAATTTAGTACAATACATATATAAGCTAAATTTGTAAATTTAATGCATCGGTATCATCGCCTAAGCTACCACTTCACACCTTATAAGTGTGATCGTTCTAGATTTAAAACTTGTAATATTTGGATTGCCTATTTCAAGGAAAAGGTCGATCAAAAAGTGTAGGTACATATATGCTAGGATAGTTGTTGCAAATTTTGTGAAAATAATTATCTGCCTTATCTGAATGGGCCCCAATGGGCATGGGTAGGGTATCAATATTATGAATTTGAATGGGTCTGGTCTGGGTCTGGGCTCGGTGTTCATGGGCTTAAGCTGGGCTGGGCTTGGGGTTTGGGCACCCATGATAGTCTCTGGTACTGACCACTGAGCTGCATGCATACGTGCAATTTACCGAATCATTTGATGTCACAGTGCGCTTGTTACCGAATCATTTTGATGTCTTAGTACTGGTACTGGTGCTCAAAGGCACCTTTTTGGCTGCGCCCGTATTTAAGCATGCATTTCCTGAATAAGACGCGGTGGTTGCATGTTGCAAGCAAAACGACTCTTGGTTTACATCGTAGCCTACAGGTGTCTGCAGGTGTCTACATCGTAGCCTTGTGGTGTCTAAATGCCTTTGATTTTTGATAATTGCATGGTCAAAATATTAGCAAGCTTGACCTATAAGGCCTTTTCATGCAGTCGTAGTTACTGCAAAGTACTTAAGTACATAAAGTACAAAGTACCAGTGATTACCATCTTTTATCAGAAAACTTACGGTATTCAGTCGGTTTCTGATGTCACTGAGTGTGATGATTTCTAATATCGACATAAAAATCACGAATTCAAAAATCTTTAGGGAGCAAAGTCAATTTCCATAGCCTTGGTCCAGCCATGAAATTGTATGCGTTTTATATACTTTATAAGTAAATATTTCCTAAAATGGTGTATGTTTCGGCTAATCCGACTAGGGTGAGCTACCTACAGCAAATATCTGATTAATCGAACGAGGCAAATCAGTCTTCAGTTTCATGTGCATCAGTAAAAACATTTGTTGGTTTCCAATGTCTCACACGAAGAAGCTTTATTTTTATTTTTTAATAACAATTTGAGTAGAATGTGCACGTCTAGTTTGTCCATCTACTATGTGCTGAGTCACTGCGAGCGCAGTTCGCCCAGCTGCAGAGTACAGCGCCTGACCTTGGATACACCCCATGTCTGGGGAGTGGGGGAGGGGCTCGGCTCGCCAGATCAGAGACGACTCTGGTGGCAGGGCTTTCCGGCTCAGACCGACTTAGCCGATCAAGACACAACATTTACAATTAATTACGAAACAGTTAGCTACTTGATACCACACCGAACGGGCGAATTTCTCGCTCACCACGATCGTCTCCCTGCGGAGATCCCTGCCCTGAGCCCGCCTCTGCG
The DNA here is from genome assembly GCA_014673585.1 of Semibalanus balanoides. Taxonomy (NCBI): domain Eukaryota; kingdom Metazoa; phylum Arthropoda; class Thecostraca; order Balanomorpha; family Balanidae; genus Semibalanus; species Semibalanus balanoides. The sequence goes on from VOPJ01002443.1 coordinate 12,535, forward strand.
CCAGCCACGTGCGTCAGACGAAGGTGGCGCTGCAAGCGGCGAGAGCTGTTATCAACACAACTGGCATTGACCGGAGAGAGCGGAGAGTGGCACCGTGGGACGGAGGTTTTGGACCGAGAGCAGCCCCCCCCCCCATCCTTTCCTGTTTTTGATTGCCTCTAGACAGGATGTCGTGCGCCGCGGTGCGGACCATTTTCGGGTACTGGAC
>VOPJ01002445.1:0-37019 GCA_014673585.1 Semibalanus balanoides
CATCCGGCCCGCGCCCTAAAAAGGTTGCCGGCCCCTGCTTTAAATGCACGCAACAAAATGAAGTACATTTTTGCGTCATTTCAGCCCATCCCACACTCAAAAATTATCGGCGACGCCTTTGGGTACAGTTGATAATTGAAATAGTTTTGCTCTGGTACTGTAAGGCAATGTCGGAACAATACAAACTGCAAGCTGACATCTATCCTTTTTCGATATCCAAAGAAGTCGAAAAAACGAAAAACAAAAACAAATAAAGAAATTATAAGAAATCGTGTGGTTGCAAAATAAGGTGAACCAAATCCGGGAAGAAATTTGACATTGGGGGTAGGTAAGGTCCGCTAAAAACGGTTTGCCCCCCCCCACCCAAAAACAAAAAAAAACAAAAAAAAACAAAAAAAAAAAAACGGCGACTGGATCCGCCTTTTTATGATTTAAGTCCGAATGTTTTGTATATGGATGATTTCTCAAGTCAGGACCGCGCTTAAGCAGCAGCTGTCCCACCACGCCGCTCGTAATTCTGTTGGGTCGGCCAGAATTAGCGGAAGTTTTACGTGCCGACATACTGGGCACGGTCCGCCCCGCTCACTGACGTCAACCTGACCTTCAGTGGACCGCTGCCACTGGCCGCAGGCCATCCCAGTCAGGAGCAAATAGCGAGCGCCGAAGCGACTCCGGGACTCCGGCCACTACCGGGATAGGTCAGAAGCCCAGCGCTCTCCCGACTGAGCTACAGGGGCGGATGATTATTCGAGCCCTTGCACGCAGCAGGTAGTCCAATCCAACCAAGGTTTGGAAAAGTCGTTTTTCTCTCAGGACCAACAATCTTCCAGTGGCTGTCAGACAATCAGCGGCGGCACTTGCATAGACCACCTTGTGCAAATTCAAAATTGAATTGCTTAAAGGGAATAGTTCACCTTGAAAAAATCGAGAAAAAGCTCAGAAATGATGAAGAGAAGCAATAAATTAAGTATCATACTACTAGTAGTCAAAGAACCTATATTACGTCGGAAAAAGCAATAAAAGTAATTTAATTTGGTGATAATCATAATTTTTTTCCCTCAAAGTAAATGCGAAAACAGCTGGCCTGAGAAGCACGCACACGTTCATCGATTGTAAGTGTGAGGGATCGTGTTCGTATCATGGTGGTACTGTGCCGTAAGTACTTGTTGAAGATGCCGGACAAAGAAAATTAAACAAAACCGGCTTTGAAAACCATCACAGTATTGCTTTAAGTAGGTATTCGTAGCTATTTATTTCACTATGGTGAAAAGGTTGGTGTCCGCCACCGTTACTGGTTCACTGTGTGCTTCTGGGACGTTTTCCCGTCTGGATTATGTGTCCACAAGGTCATGCGCGGTCTACACGTTACTGGCGTAACCGGTCTCGCCGGTCGGCTCCTATCCGACTCCAGGCGGGCGGCTGCGCCGCGGCGGCCAATCCAAACAGCGGAAGCACGTACTGGTGCGAAGGTGGGGTTCGGTTGAGTGGGACCACTGAAACGTGGGGACAGATTAACAATTTGGTAAGCGAGCCTGGAACGTTCAGTGCCGAGAGAGAGAGTACGCTACGAACGTTGTTTAGAAAAATGGTTTTATAGAGGATTTAAACATCAAAATCATTTCCATAGCATTACCCGTGACAAAGTTCAATTCTTGCAATAAAAAAAATGAGGGACTGAAACAGTATAGTTTGTCAGCACTTAACACTTTCATAAGTCTTTTTACGTCATCCTGTGCGTCATAATCATAACGTCAACTCAGCCAAAATCAGCCAATCAGCCGACATTGGAGTTACCGGGTATACCCGGCCCCGATTTTTAGCACTGAATTATTAAAATAATTAAGAGGTTTCTTGGAAAATTGTGAAAGCGTCACAGTCATTTCGAGCATGCGCCACAACTTGGCTATCTCAACTCAAAACCCTATGTTAAAGGTGAACTATTCCCTTTAAACGGTTAAGCTTGGGGAAATGGTTTAAGTAATTTATACTTTCCAATAACGGCCAAAGATAATGGCTATCTCAGTTTAAAACCAATACAAAGGTGAAACATTCCCTTGAGTCATCGTGCGTGGAATCAGGGCGTCGCCACCACTGGGACCACTAGGGCCCGTTCCTATTAATAGTCAGCCTCCCCTAACATGGTTTCATGTTTAAGTGCACATGCACCTGGATTTGTCGAAGTAATTTTCAGGTCGTGACGACTCTCTTGCGTGGAATAGTCCCCAGTCCTCAGTCCTCAGTCCTCACCATTGCCACCAGTTGCCAATTGACTATCATGACTGAAATGTAAATTCGTTTTCTTAATTACAATATTATTCAAATATAAGCCTTGAAAGTGTTTTAATTTCAGCAAGCGGTAAACGTTAATTGTGTAATCAGCATATCAACCCAATCCTCCCCGGGCGGGAAATTTGCGGCAGCGCGACCACGGGAATGTAGAAGGGCGGCTCCCCATGCCACAGCGTACCCGATATAGAGGGAGAACATACCGAACCAGCGTGCCCGTCACATACCCGCATAGTTCGGCTCATCCACCCACCCATCACCGAGGTGAATGCAATAACGCAAGCCGACGTAACGTTTACGATTTGCACATACGCCAGATTCTCAGCTGAGGAACGAGAAACTCCTAGTACCAGACCGAAAGCGGTCTGGTTGCGAACACATGCATGTCTATGCAAATTTTAAATGGACTGCGCGTTGCGCGTACGCGTATGCCAAACCATAGCCACACAAATCAAAGCACGACTACACGCGAGTTCAGTGTAACACTACACGGGATTCCCAGCTAATGCAACACACGGCATCCAATTAGCACTTCAGCAGAATTATACAGAGACCACAAGTCGTCAGCGGGAGGGGGGGGGGGTCGAGGTCATTCAAGCGCAACGGTATGATGATTATTCGAGGAGAACAGATTCAGATTCAGATCAGATTCAGATTTTTATTCATGACAAATCATTAAATATGGGTTTTCATTGTCACACCACACATACTCAGCACATGACACACCCGTCAAGGGGCTACGAAACAGGGCGAGGTTCAAACGCATTCACACTCGGCGCAGACCACGGCCTACTCATCACCATGCTGGTCTCTGATAAGATATCTCCTCAGTTGGAGCCTAAAGTTCGCGTGTTGACGGTCGGAACGGAAGAATGGTCATAGTCCGTGCACGGCGCCATAGTCATAAACGTCGACGGACTGCTTCCCGTGCGTATTCTCGCAACACTCGTGGCTAGCAGTGCGTGTCTGGTCGTCGGTGCTGTGCAGTGTTGCGATAGTTGCTGCACAATGTCGCTCTTGGGTTGCCTGTGGTGGTGGTGGTGTGTAGCCATACACATTCGGTGATACTTGACCAGAATTCGTTGCATCGAGGCCATTTCAACCCATTGCGGAGCACGTCGTTAATGATGGTCACTATTTTCGACGGCCACTGATAACGCGGGCGCTGGAAATTTAGAAGTTTTTGTACTCTGTGAAGTTGAGGTCGCTGCATGTACGTGATAATGATATAACAATACCTTATAACTGAGTTTATAGTGTTGAACAATGATTGTAGGGATTTTTTTGGGATGACATTGCTTGGCATGCATCAGTCCCATAAGGATGCAGTACAATTTGGCAGTAATATGAGCTACGTGAGCCTTGGTATTTAGATGACTGTCATGATCACTCGCCAAGTTTCCTGACGACTCTGGAGTCGTGGAAATACGGTGCCCATGACATTCAGTGTGACAGGCGGCAGGCCTCGATCAGAGGCAGGGGTGGCCAAGTAGCAAGTACCTGCGTTTTCGCCGCTATTAAGCTTCATACAGTTGGTACAGAACCTTCGTACAGACACTCGACAGCACGTTCGATGCGATGGATAATATTCTGGCTGTTCACACTTTTTCCACTAACAAGCAAGGCTGTTGTGTCATCAGCAAACTGGACATGTGTACATTGTTCTGGTAAGTAAAGGCTGCATCTCGGTTTTGAAAACATGAGGTACAATATACAACTGTAGGATCGCCCTGGTACACTCCGATTGTGTTTGCCTAATTCTTGATCTCTGGCATTTCACCGCACTATTATTGGGCATTCTGCACGCTGCTGCGTGTGGCCGGCTTAGGTAGTTAGGGTGCGAACCATTCGCGTCTCCACCCCGTACAGTGCGAGCTTGTCTAAAAGTCGCTGGTGCGGGCACCACGTCACATTTGGACAGTCAACAACACTAACACGGATATTCTCTCCAGCGTCCATGCGTTCTCAGCACATGATGCTTGCATAACGCTGAAGTGCAGTTTCGGTTGCTGTGTCCGCTCCGGTAGCGCGTGCTGGTGCTGGAACAGAGGTGATTCGCCTCCAGGTACTGCACCTAGTTGTCGCTGAACCGTAACGCTCAATGACCTTCGTCACAGCTGGTAAGATGGAGATCGGGCGTGTGTTGGGCTGGCTCAGAAGGCCCTTTCCTTTGGAATCGGCGTTCCAACTAGTGCATGTTTCCAGGCCTGCTGGCACGCTGTTTGACATCAGACTCGGAACTGTACTGTCGTCTATAGCCGCAAACATCAAAACACTTCATAAAATTCTACATCGACCTTAAGACGTCAGAAGGGGCGAGGTCACGGCGAGGTCACGGCGGGGTCGATGGCAAGGTCAGGGTCGAGCCAAGGTGACCCGGAGCTCGCGTGGGCGACCTGTTAACCGTCTCCAGGGCAAACACCCGACTGGCCCCCATTCAGCCTCAATCGGCCGCGCCAAGACGCAACCAGCTCGATAACGCCCCCGGGCGACAGGCAGACAGCGCGACACCATTCGTCAGCCGCGTGACGTCACTGGACCGCAAATCCCTTCAGAGTGACGTCACCGGCCCGCAAATCCATTCAGAGTGACGCCACTGCACTGGGCCACAGTGTGAGCTCGCCGGTGTCGCGGTGTGAGCGTGTGAGCTGAGTGTGAGCTCGCCGGTGTCGCGGTGTGAGCGTGTGAGCTGAGTGTGAGCTGAGTGTGAGCTGAGTGTGAGCTGAGTGTGAGCTAAGTGTGAGCTAAGTGTGAGCTCAGCGGTGCACACTGCACACGAGGCCACTGGACCACATGTATTACATACAGCGAGCCAGTGACGATCGGGGGGCCATATCGGGCCAGCCAGCCCATGAGCCCAGCTGACGCGAGACGCCCTTGGCCGACTGGAACACGCACATATTGCGGCTGAGCGAGCCGTCAGCTGACCTTCGAAGCTGACCGTCAGCTGGCGGTTCACGGACGTGACGTCATGGGGCAGGGCGGGCCGGCGGCAGTCATGGTGATGGTGGCGTTTTGGTCTTGCAGCCGCCGATGCCAGGCGGGTGTGTTGTCGCCTGTCGCCCACTGCGGCGCCATCCGTCAAGTTCCAACACATGGCAGATGGCGTGTTGGGATTCGACGGTCGATAGGCTAGCCAGGCATAGTTACGTTGTCCTAAATCGCCAACGAGCAATAACTTTGGTGGATGATAAGCGTCTGCTAAAGTTGAAGTGACACTAAAACCCTTTGGCAAATGCCGCGCTCCACCGTTTTCAGATAATAAATGGCAATATTTCAGCGTCCTCAAACAAGACACTTCTTGGGAACACTTATTTTATTTGCTCTGAAGGCCATACAAGCAACTTAGTCGGCTACCTTCTTGGACAAGACATGCAAATATAGAGCCAGTTGGGAACTGAGTGCCTAGGTTGTTCAGCATAGCCAGCGAATAACATTCCAGTACAAATGGCATAAATGCGTACACAAACACACTGGAAAGACCGTACTGATGGAAACCAGATGGACCGAGTCTGAACGGAGTATTGTGTACGCAGCGCACACCCGCACCTTCCAGCAGTGACCCGAGCTGACCTTACTACCACACGCCGCTGTGGCACGTCTCCGATCCAGTCCACCAAAGCACCGTTACGGCCCGTCCCCGTCCGTCCGTCCGTACGTCCGGCGAGGCCGCCGCTGCACGCATGGCCGAACACGGCCTCTCGAATCGAGGTCAGAGCCGCCGGCACGCCTGTCTGCCGATCTGCGGTGCTACCTGGTCCTGACCTCAGCCGGCCGAGCCGCGCCGCACCCTCCGCGTTAAGCCCACTCTGCCGTCTCCACCAGTACCATCGCCATCGCCATCGCCACCATCGCCACCACCACCGCCCCCACCACCATCACAGCCATCACCAGCACCGCCCCACCGCCATCACCGGCCCTTCCGAACACAAACGCGGCCCTGGGCCAATCTCCACTTCGCAAAATTGACAAACTTTCCAACAAGATATGAACTCATGCCGTGCAAGACAATCGCCAGACTGCTTTATCCGAATTATCTTGCGGTTCTGATTCGGAGCACAGCTGCACGTATGTGCTCCAAATAAGACTGTCGGCGGTGATCGCCCAGGGCGGAGGCAACCTGGCTCCATGAGCAGCTTGGGTGGGACGGGGTACGAAAGAAACGGCTTTGCTTTGTATTGCATTGATTGAAGAGAAACGTTAGCCGCACGAACTATAGTGTTACCTGTCTGTCATAATCTTTCGCAGAAACACTTTCATTTCAATTATTGCTGAAAAGGTCTGAACCTTGATGCAAATTAAGTACCACACGATATTCTATATGAGTTACAGTGGAAGGATCCAGGATTCGGTCAAAGAAGGGGGCCATGTAGCAAAATGGGACCCCCAGGCGTTGGCGGCCCCTCAGGCTTTGGTGGCCCCCTCAGGCCTTCGGTTCGGCCCCCTCAAGTCTTGGTGGGCCCTTTCGAAACTTGCATACAAATGTAGGCCAGAATGGAACCCTTTTAGTTCAAAATAAGCCTACACATGCCAAAATGGGCCTATACAAACCAGAATTGGCCCTCTTCGAGCCAGAGTGCACCCTATGGAGGTCAGAGTGCGCCCTCTGAAGGTTCGAGTGGACATACTTCTTGCGATTTGTTTAAAAACGGAGTTCAAATTTGCTTTCAAGTTACTTCGATCGGCTATGGGCCCCCTCGGGCTTTGGCCCCCTCGATGCTCAAGGGAGGCGCATATGATCCCATGCCCCCCTCTGGGTCCGCCACTGATGAGTTATAACATCGCATGCGACACATACCAACACACAACGGGCGCGGACTACCACCACAAAGCCTCGGCCACGGACTCGTCCGTCCCGGGTGGAGCCCGGGGAGGAGGCGGCGACCGCGCTGTTTTTGCGTCGTGTCCGGGTGCCAGGGCCAAGGTCAACGCAGCACGCAGCGGGGACGCCGTCCCAGACCGCAGGCGAACCTCCGCACCACGGCGCGCCGCCACCACTAAGCCAAGTCAAGCCAAGCCACCAAGCCAAATAGAAAGAAAATAGAGAAAAAGAAGAAAGATAAAAAAGACGCCACCGCCGCCCACGGCGAGTTGGTTGGTTGGCCCACCGAAGTTAGGTCGACGGCACACGGAGGATCGCAGATAATATGGAGAATCGCAGAAACGAGATAACCGCCACCAAAAGAGACTGGGCCGCCGGCATGCTGCGGTCTATCCAGACAGTGGCGTCCCATACACAACACAACTGTGTCAGAGCTGGTCGCAATGTCAGACCGGGCCTACCACTGGCCCATATCGGCCTGGGTATGTAAGTGCGAATCAAATCACGCCAAGCCCTCCTCTTTTGCATCGCACACGAGCCGATCGCGTTACGTGTGCCGCCCCACGGCTCGGCCAGAGCACGGTCGCGGTCAGCGGGAGCAGGGCCGGGGCGTGCTCGGACCCCGCCGTAGTCACGTACTCCTGTCTCGAACGCGCCTCGGGGCCGCTCGGCGTTGCACGCCTCAGCTGTTCAGTTGATCCTGGCTTGTCTGAACGCTTCAGCGAATGCGCTGACGAGACGATCGGAGCCGACCGGCAGCGTCGGCCCCCACGACGCCTCGCCATGGGGCGCGTCCAGCCAGGCCCCCTGACCCTCCGAGGTCACCGGCGTGCTGGCTCGCCCGGCGCAGAGGAATGCCATGGTGCATTGGTGCACCGCTTCGGAAAGGTCACCGGGAACTGAAACTCGCCGGCTCCGGGCAGCTCGGACAGACTTACGGACCGACCGCTGCTGCCGGTGAGAAAGTTCCACCTGTGCCCTCTCTGTTGCGCGAGAGAAAGAACGGTATATTCCTCTCTTTCTCCACGGCCAACCCAGCACGCCGGCACACCCAGTGATAAAGAGAAACTCAGACTGCCGCAGTGCCACCCAAAGGCAGCTCTCAAACTGGCGACACCGCCAAGCTTCCCAATAACTTCCCCGAGGGCCCGCCCCTCTGGCCGGAGTCCGGGTCATCGCGATGGGCCATTGTGACCGTTAACAGTGAGAGACGCGCCCGCCGGCACCGCCCCTGCTCGGTCGGCGAAGAAGAGAGGACATTGATAGGAACGGACCACGACTCCGGCAGATGTGGGGCTCATTGAGACCACCAGTCCGATGCACTGGATTGCGATGGCAGCATGCCAAGCATACGACGTTAATGAAGACACAAAGTAAGGAAATAAATCAGATAAAGCACTCCGGCACATACAGGAGGAGCGATAAATCAGCAACATACGCACGAAACTGAGACAGAAGAGCGACCGATAATGGAACATTGATAACGGACGAGCATACAAGAATTGGACATACGCAATACGCAGCACATTTCCGGATAGAGCCGAGCGAACCCACGATAATGGTAAACAACTTTAATAGACGAATTGCGCCAATGGAATCTTTAATAAAGTAGAACGGCGACCAAAGTCTCAGCTAGCCAGCGAATTTGAGCAACTAAGGTAAGTCTTGGAGGTCCTCGGTTGTTAACTTAAAACATCGTAAAGTCACACAAAAATATGCTCCAACCACTAAAAATGTCATGCAAGGAGATTGCTAAACTTAGAAGCTTAGCATTTACAAAATGAAAAGCTGTTGAAAATATACCTCTTGTTATTTTGTTACATACAGATTCATGTAGGATAGCGCTTCTTTGAGGCTCATCATGTAAAATAGAAAAAATACGAACCATAGCTTCATATTATTAAATATATTGATGAAATGGATCAAAAGAGATAAAATAGACAAAAACAGTTTCGGGCGAGCCCATCATCGGGTCTGACAATTATTGTCAGACCCGATGATGGGCTACGCCCGAAACTGTTTTTGTCTATTTTATCTCTTTTGATCCATTCTTCATTCAATATATTTAATAATATTAGGCTATGGTTTGTATTGATTTATCATACAGATTCAAACATCTTGCCTATGTCGATTAGCCTCCGTTGTTATTTTGCCGTCTTTCAGTCTTTACACAATCTTTCGTCCATCAATATCAAACAGTCATTCACCCGTAAGCTCGTATTTCTCAGCCAATATTTAAGGTCGGCCGGTAGGCCAGATTTATGTCCATGATTTGCCGCTGGCGGCGTGGCGTTGCCGGCCGGTGGACCGTCTGTATTGACACAGGCAGCACGATCCTCTGTATTGACACAGGCAGCACGATCCTCTGTATTGACACAGCGCGTCTAGGGCGTCCTGATTTGAGACGGACGGCTGCACGACCGTCCCTGCGCCGGTGAGCATCTAAACCGGGACTGAGAGGCATTACCGAGATCAATACCACCGCCGCGCGACGGGTCTGCCGAGCTGACAGCGCCTGACAGCACCTGACAGCGCCTGACAGCTAAGTCAGTGCTGTCAGAGACACACTGCCTTCAGCGGTGGGTAGTACGGTATATAATTACCGCTGTTAGGCGAACATTAATGTGCGGCTATGCAGGGATCGGTGAGGGACTCGTGTGGAAACGGCGAGGGACTGATGGGGAACGGACAAGGGACTGGTGAGAGACTGGTGAGAGACTGGTGAGAGACCGGTGAGGGATCGGTGAGGTACCGGTGAGGGACCGGTGAGGGACCGGTGAGGGACCGGTGAGGGACCGGTGAGGGACCGGTGAGGGACCGATGTGAGGGACCGGTTGAGGGACCGGTGGGACCGGTGAGGCGGACGGTGAGGGACCGGTGAGGACCGTGAGGGACCGGTAGGGACCGGTGAGAGACTGGTGAGAGGACCGGTGAGAGACCGTGAGGGACCCGGTGAGGGCCGGCGAGGTACCGTGCAGAGGTTTGACCGGTTACGGACCGGTGAGGGACCGGTGAGGGACCGGTGAGGGGACCCGGTGAGGGAACCGGCGAGGTCAGGGACCTGTGGAGAGATCAGTGCAGGTGTGGAGCTGTTACTGGACCGTTAGGGGACCGGTAAGGACCGGCTGAATGACGTCTGATGCTGACCTTTACAGGTCAGATCGTGCAGTATTATGACCGATAACGCTGCTTGAACAATCCGTGAGTCACGCTGATACCACTGATAACAAATGATAGCGCAATCACACAAGGTTAGCCTGTACAGCGACGGACGACTGACGAGTGACGGAGGTTCACTCACGAACCATGAGAGGACCACCGTTACATAAGTCGTGATGCACACGGACCACGGCACGGGGCCCTTCGCGGAGCCCAGTTCGACCCCTCTCCGCCCACGAAGCCTCCCTGTCTTCACATCACGCACCCAATCGGAGCCAGTTGTAGGCTATAGCCAAATTGTCGTATTCAGGAGCCGGCTATACCTCCCCTTTATCAATGGCACACACGCTGCTGGAAGGTATACAATGTGAGGAGTGATAACGGCTTACCGACACCTGTGGTCACCAGGTGCACACTGCACACATCTGCCGGAATTTAACGATCCCTTGTCACGAACTGTCTAATTATGTCCCTAAGATTATCCGGTAGATTCCTTCAAGAGGGAGAGCATCGATTATTACCTGAGATAGCTTCCAGTAGCGGCTGACTTAAACACGATCACGGATTATCCGACACGATTCCCGATAATCACTTGAGAAGTTGGCGGGCCTGGTTCCGCTAATTCGCACCAGAAACGGGATTGATGATACACACCTGTAGCACATAACACGGCCAGACAGGTTCAGAAGGATCCAGTCGCATGCAGAGCACGACAACGACTGGGCCACCCGCGAGCCAATGACAACAGCCAAGTCACTTCTCTGAAACAATAAGCCTGTGTGTTACGCTGCACTCTGACAGCATTTACGCTAACGACTCTCGGAAACATTTGTCACGTCGAGTGAACCGAGCGTCGGTCTCGTGACACGGCCTCTTCTAGAGGTAACTCTAGGTTGTAGAGGTCGTGACTTCTAGAGGTAGCTCCTCTGTCAGGGCCCCGGGGGTGGCAATACAACCCCGGGGAAACGGGTGCATTCGTATCTCAACCGAGGAGCATCGGATCAATCAGGACAGAAGTGCTGCCTGATATGACGTCGGGTGTAGTCTATTGCGATCCACGCCCCGGTGCTGTCAATAGGGAAAGGGATAGCAAACACAAGCTGTGAAAACGCCTGTGAACATTCGCTACTTCAAAGAGGTTCCGGGGAAACCGACTGTAAAGTACTCCGGCATAAAAGCAGAATCGAGAAGACAGCGAGATATAACGGAAATATCCCGTTTCCTCACAACACTAACAGCGCTGGCGGTACCTCACATAGTGCACCCTCTGCCACGTGAGCAGGAGGCACCAGTCGGCTCTGGAACGGCCACTGGTGCCCATCAGCGATTAAATGCCACAAACACCAGCACCAGCACTGGCAATGGACCATCTCACGACTCACCAGGATACATTTATGCACCAAATACCAGAGCTGATGCCTGATGGTGTGTTATAACTTATAACACACTACCAGCTGGTATTTGATAACATGTCGCTTCGAACTAAGATTCAGCAGCTTCAGGCACTTCGCAACAGCTTTTTGCCTGCTGTGTGTAAATTGCCCCATCTTTAGCTCATCTTCTTCAAAGACAGAAGGAATGTGAATACGAAGTGAAAAGGAATGTATTTCAGGTCCTTTGTGGTCGATTTTGATTAGCCACGTGTCTGCTCACGTCCGTTTGTTTCTTTTCAGGCTCGGTAATTCAGGCTTCAGCACGATGGTTATTGGCACCATCACCTCATATCCAGCCTATTATCCCCATAGGTATCCAACATCTGACAAAATGAATCAAAGCAATACCTACAACATCTGAAACGTTCTGCAGCGTTCAGTGCAAAAATTATATTTAATGTTTCGAAACAAAATATATTCAGTTGTGCCTCCCTTCCTTAGGACAGGATTCAGTCAAGCACTTTTCAACAAGCTCCCCCGTAGAGAGAACACAATAATTAGCTCCGCTGCTTGGTCTGGTGGCACATGTTTCCCGTGACTCGTGTCGGCCTGTTATCTGAACACCGGCTGAACACCCATCTGAACACCGGCTGAACACCTATCTGAACACCTATCTGAACACCGGCTGAACACCTATCTGAACACTGGCTGAACATGCCAGCAGCACTGGCCAGAGCACGGTGCGGTGCCCATCGTCGCCAACCACGGCGAGACGCTGCGACTGCTGGGCCGGCTGGCAGGACAATCAATGGATCAATAGCCGACCCTTCCAACCCCTGACCCGGGCCGCTTCATGAAGCTGGATCGATCAAACAACCAGCAGCGGTATTCAGGTGGTGTAAAATAGCACACGACACGTCCAATCAACTCGTCACGTATTTACCAAATGCTAATGATAAGAAACACCTTGTGTCGGTAGCTTTATCTTGCAAGCATTCGTGTGTTCGTAGTTTTGCCGATTCTGCTGTATGAGCCTGCCCAGTTCAAGAACCGTAAGGCGGCCACTGAGGCGTGTCGTCCCGCTGCGTTGGCCATGACCCGAGAGTTCCGTCATGGCCACTGCCGGCTGAATGGCCGGCAGTTCAGGCAGGTACCGGCTCATCGAGTACGGCACCGCGTCTATCATCCGACACGGAGCTGTATCGGGAAATTGTAACACACCCTTCGATCGTCAAACGATTCCCAGCGGAGCTCACCTCTCTAGCGGACACCGCTGGCATGACGACGGAGCTCCGGAGCATAAGAGCTAAGGAGACCTATTATCCTGTTTTCCCAGAGGAGAGCAACGGAACACAGTCGGCTCTCTTCTATCCAGAAGGAATCGCACCGCAGCCCGCTGGTGATCAGCGGCCATCAATAAACATGGCTAGTCGACACAGGACACCGGGGCATCCCTGCAGGCACTTCTGACCACCTCGAACTGCACTCAGTCAGTCCACGCCGCTCCCGCGGGAGACCACAGATGAGTCTCCAACTCGGCCGAGAGTAGCGGAGTGGGAGAAGCCAGACGAGTCTCCATCTCAGTCGAGTGACGAGTACATGCCGCTCCCGCGTGAGACCTCAGATGAGTCTCCAACTCGGCCGAGAGTAGGAGTGGGCGAAGCAGCGAGTCTGCCCATCTCAGACGAGTGACGAGTCCTATGCCCGCTCCCAGCGTGAGAACCGTCAGATGAGTCTCCACTCGCCGAAGAGTAGCGGAGTGGGAGACGCCAGACGAGTCTCCACCTCAGTCAGGTCCACGCCGCTCCCGCGGGAGACAGCAGATGAGTCTCCAGCTCGGCGAGGTAGCGGAGTGGGAGGCGCCAGACGAGTCTCGCATCTCAGTCGAGTCCCCACCGCTTCCCGATGGAGGACCACCCACAGAATGAGTCTCCAACTCGGCCGAGAGTAGCGAGTGGGAGACGCCAGACGAGTCTCCTCTCAAGTCGAGCCCACCGCTCCCGCTGGAGACCACAGATGAGTTAACTCGGCCGAAGAGTATGCGGAGTGGGAGACGCAAGACGCAGTCCTCGCATCTCAGTCGAGTGACGAGTACATGCCGCTCCCGCGTGAGACCTCAGATGAGTCTCCAGCTCGGCCGAGAGTAGCGGAGTGGGAGACGCCAGACGAGTCTCCACCTTAGTCAGTCCACGCCGCTCCCGCGGGAGACCACAGATGAGTCTCCAGCTCGGCCGAGAGTAGCGGAGTGGGAGACGCCAGACGAGTCTCCATCTCAGTCGAGTCCCCACCGCTCCCGCTGGAGACCACAGATGAGTCTCCAACTCGGCCGAGAGTAGCGGAGAGAGGAACGTTTACGTCACCGGTACTGTCCCAACTCGTCCCGACTGGTGAAAGTGACATTGTCAAATCGCTGTGTTAAGGGTACCCGTACCTAAAAATGTTGAATATGACATTGGTTTGGCTAAATTATCAAGATAAAAAACGCTTTTTCAAAAGCAATGTATTAAGAAAACATAAGAGTCGCTCTAATCTCAGTTCGTTCCAGTTGAACCCGACTCGGACAGCGGCGGTATAATGAGAACGAGAAGCGTGCGTCTGACGTGGGTCTAATGCGGCGGCGGCGTGAGAGGAGGAGGGGGCCAACTCGGGCCGGCCGCCTCGCCGTCTTGTCACCCGACTTCTAAAGATATATCAGCCACGCCAAGTGAGCATAGGATTAGCTGCGACGAGCAGGGAGCGAGCTGGGGTGAGCTGGGGCGGCCTGGGATTAGGTGGGACGAGCTGGGATGAACTGAGACGTGCCAGGACGGGACAGGCCGGTCGGTCGGTTCGGAGCAGCTGGTCCACAACGCCCCGACCCCAGCCCAGGCCACGGCATCGGACCAAGGAATAGATCGCCGCATGGGACGGTGCTCGTCGTCTTTGTTGCCGTCGACAGTAGCGGCTGCCAGCGACGGACGGCGACGGACGGCGACAGACGGCGGTGGCCAGCTGCTGGTGACAGAGACAATATACCCCGGGCGGCTGCTGGTGACACAATATACCCCGGACGGCGGTGCATCACGGAGACATCGCAAGTATCGATCGTCAGCGAGGCAGCGAGCCAGCAGTGGCGCCAGGGCTGGCTTGCTTTCCTGTCCAGAACTAGGAAGGATACTGCAGGAGTACGAATAATTTATGGGAAATGTGTTTCCGTAGATCAAAGGCAGTGAGCTCAAGGGAGCTTTGTTTACTAATGGTAAGTTCCGCAACTAATTTTGACAGCGGCAGCTGGTCTTGACGAGTTCCAATTTGGGAAAACCACACATCAAAAGGAGCTCACATTCAAAAGTAAATATAAAACTTCGATGATACTTAGCAGAAATAGACTTTTGCTACTTACTTTACGATCCAATGACCGCTCACTTCACCATAAACCTTCGCACGGGAAGGAGCCGATGTCTCATGTCCAGTCCCCCGCGGGATCACAAATGTGTGCTCCTCCTGAAGCGGTGCTTCCTTCGAGGCAGCCATAGAAGGAGGCCACGACTAGCTGCCCGGTGAAGCCTCTCACTGTCTCTGACGTCACGTCACTGCCGACACGACAGAAAGGCACCTCAGTCGCGGGCTTCTCACTATCGAGCGTCGCGTCTGCCGGTGCTCAGAGTGGACACCGCCTCTCCTGACACGTCACCACACGTCCAGCGGCCAGCACGGCAGTGACAGGTGACGGGTGAAGGACCACTCACTCACACCGCCCCTCTCCCCCTGTGGGAGGTCGCCCAGCGTTACCGATAGAATCAGCGCCGATGACAGGTCGCCCGCCGCCGCCGGAAGTTGAACGCGTCGCAGTGCCGAGGCCGTGTCCTGCAGCGGAAGCCGTGACTGACAGTTCAGCGCTGCACGGCACCGTTCGGCACAGAGGCCGTGAACGCCATGGCGGGCGAGCCATGCAAACGACGACCGTTTGCGGGAACTGGTGCAGGCGTCGGCACAGCTCCCAAGTCGTTCGGATTCTCTCATCGATGAGTTGCTGTATATCAAACCGATGGGAGGCAATTTTTCAGTCGGTTCTGAGATGCACGATATACTGCATTGATGATTGGAGTCGAGGCTTTAAATGGCGGTTCGATCGGCAGGGTCAATCAGAAATGTCGACTCTCAGAATTCAGAGTTCACTCCAGTCTAGAGTGCTTGTTCAGTTCGCTGAATAAATGACCGCCTGAAGTTATAAGCCGATGGGCAGGTGGCATTTAGTCAAAAGGTGCAGAGCTGAAGTTCGAGGAAACAGCGCTAGTGCCCTTTGAGTTTAACAAACCGCCTTGCTGCTGGGAAGACCATCGCGCCCACGTTGTTTCAAGTGAATGAATTCCCTGGCTACCACAACAAAGGCGGCAGCGCCAAGCTGCTCATATATTTAGCAGCATTGCCACCCGCCTATTCACTGAGCCCACTCACTATCATTGCCACCGGCCTATTCACTGAGCCCACACACTATCATACATCACGAAACTGCACAGCCACAAGTCATACCATGACCGCAACGCTGTGTTTCACGTCCTTAGCTCACAATGCACAGAACGCCGCAATGCGCGACTCCCCAGTCCCCACCGCCTACGCGGGGGTCGGCGGACTTGCGCTTAGCGCACAGCGCCTGGGACAGGCCTGGTGGGCGGGGGCGGAAGGGGGAGGGGGAGCGGCTCGCCTTGCACCTGCCACACCCCCACCAAACGGTCGTCCATCGCGACGCTCCACCCGCGCCCGACCGTGCTGTGGCAGGCGACGACATGTTTTGACGACGGTGGCGAGCGAGGCGTCGCTCGCAGGGCGCCGCCGCGTGTTTGGACTGTTGTGATAAGTGGCTGAATAATTATACACAGCGAAGCGGGTTAGCACGTATACAGCGGCCGGCCGCCGCAGTGGCCGCTGGGTGGCGGCCGAGGCACGGCAAACATGCCACATTAGTAACGACATATCATAACTCATGTGGCATTATGCGCGGTAGGTTATTTTAGAGGCCAGCTGATTATCATGAAACGTTATGTTTGTATTGTGTACCTAGCGTAATGGAAACAGGGCCCGACACGATCAGCGACGTGACGGGCCGCACAAATGAGTTACGTACGCCATCAAAGGGCTATTTGACAATAGCGGAAAGTTTTTGTTTTTGAGTATACTTTCGCGTATAATAGGCTCATCCACATACCGATTGACAGACGCCTCCGTGGGTCTGTTTCTGGACGTTGCCACGGTGACGACATGGACGCACTTGTCCGCAGGGTTTGATATCCCGGTATTGACAGAGCGGAAGAAAGGCTACTTAGCTGCTGCGAATGTCTTCCCACTAATGTCGAGTACCAGTAAATGGGAGAGATGAGATAGTCTACCCAGAGGAGATGGGTAGAAGGAGAGATAAAATGACCATCAGCAGCCGCAGCTCGGCACAACTGAGATAACTTAGGAGCGCCGGCAGTCTCCAGTAGCTCGGCGGACGGGTGGCGATGTCGCCAGAGTCGAGCCTCCCGCCCGGGCGACCCACATTAGCATTGATCATCGTCGGTCGATCAGCCAGCAGTCGATAGTTATGGCTGTGAGGTGACGGCGGAGGCGGCGGACGGGGGCGGGTGCGGGGGCGGGGGCAGCAGCTATTCCAGCCGATCCCATCCCGTCCCGTCTGCTCCACCTCCCGCCGTCAGCCCTCCCGTCTTCACACGGGTGGTCCCGGGACAGTGGACCCCCCACGGCCAGCGGCCGGGGTGGACCAGCAGGAATAGCGTCCCCAGCCGGCCCCCTGGAGACCAGCCCTATACCCCCCCCCACCACACACACACACACATCTCAGCCTGACCAGCACCTGTCCCCACCGAGCACTGCACTGACGGCACCTGTCTGCGTGAGGCGGGCCACAGGTGCTCCTCGCCAGCTCGGCACACGTGCTGTTACACCGGCGGTGCCACCTGTGTGGCCACATGTGGCCACATGTGGACACGTCACACTATCGCACGTGTCGCAGTGGACACATAGCTGACCGTCACCGGACCAGGTGACCGGACCAGGACAGATAGCTGACCGGACCAGGCAGATGGCTTCCGCATCGACCAAACAAGCACCCACGGATCAAAGTGCAAAATGGGATCGCGCTTTCTGACCATCCGACAGGCAACATGAGTTTTCATGTGAGCATATGTTTCAGGACGTGTTTACATGTCAACTGAGAATAAACACGACAGGAATCCGATACCGGATGTAGATCTGAGATCTGAGACGACCCGCCGCCAGTACGATGCTATTATAGCATTCAAGCCATTGAGTACTTTCAGCAGTCACAAGCCAGAGTACTCACAAGACGCGCAGACAAAGCCAATATGGATAACATCGTGATGTCAGGCAAAACCTCGAGATGTCCACTGTGCCCCTCATCAGACACCCGGGCCCTAACCACGTCTCTAGTGAGTCTCTACCATGCCGAGCTCTGTGGTGCGGGTACCACACAACGACACTGAACGTGCTGGCTGGCTGGCTGGCTGGCTGGCTGGCTGGCTGGCTGGCTGGCTGGCTGGCTGGCTGGCTGCGGCAGCTGGGGTCAGCGGTGACGGCCCCCATTCGAGACACAATAGCGGCCGTAAACCGGACCGACGAGCACCGAGGAACGCGAGACGACCGCAGGAGGTAGGTCGGCGCGCCCCGGTATGTGCAATAAGCGTGGCAGGTCTCCAGGGAGGGAGGGGGGAGGGGGCTACAGGAACGGTGCCGTCCTATGGAGCAAAAGTACACTCGTTGGAGCAAAGCTACACCGGCTGGAGCAAAACTACACCGGCTAGAAGATCAGTTGAATGGGGGAAACGTGTTCGGGTTGAGGCATAGTTGGTCGGGGAACATACATCTCTGTGGGGTACCCAGCAAATATGCAAATACAATATAAAAAGGAACCGCCAACAGCACCGCCACCGCTTATAAATGAGTTGGCACCGGCATCAAGCCCGGCCACATGTGGCAGCACCGACTAGACCCGACTGCCAGCAATATGCATGTCTACTTCATAATACATTAAAGGGAGTGTGCCTACTCCTTTGAAATGTCAAATATATTTGTATTATGGTAAGAAGCTATTGGGTTGATCATTGGTTATGATAAAATTCACGTCTGGAGCCCCTTTAGTTTAATTTTTACTTATATTCTATTTTGCATTTGTTTTGTTTCAAAACTTATAAACGATCGCAGCAATAAACAGAGTACGAAGATGTTACCTACAATGGCGCACCAAAGACAACAAACAAACCCATGCGAAATCTCCCTAGTTCTAGTAGCGAAATCTCTCTGACGAATAATTGTTCCGCCGGAATGATCTTGGCGAATTCGGAATATCTCAGCAACTATAGTGAATCTGGGGAAATGAAGTAAATAGCTAAATTCAGAAAAATATACTCTACAGACGAGTGTCAAAAACTCCACATGACCAATGTGAGTAGGCACACTCCCTTTAAGCAATATTTTAACCCCCGAACTTGTGCTGAGCCCGGCATAAGACGTAGAAGCCTTAGTTCCGACAGCTTCAGGTCCGCCGGGCCTGAATTTGGGCCCGACGCCGGCTCCGTGGTCCTGAAATGCACATCTCTAGTACACAGTAAAGACGTGTTCTCCTGCCAAGATAACCGTGGAGTCGTGTTATCGACTTAGTCGGTACATTGGCCACGCATACTTATGGCGCGGGAGCGCGCATACTTGAAAAACGTCGCATTCCTTCCGGACAAAGCCCGACGCACAAAAACGGAACATGAACTCGGGCGTTTCGCGTGGAGCAAAGACGCGGGTGGGCGTTCCATGGAACTACTAATTCACGTCCGTCCATCCGTCACGTCACGTCCATCCCTCAGACGTGTCACACACGAACAACGTCACGAGACGATTCGGATGAGAGACATTCGGCGGTGTTAGTTTCACTAGAGCCAGGGGAACTTCCAGCGGAAAACATATCTGACGCAGAACTCGACGTAGGTAACGCAGACACGAAGAAAGCGCCGCATACCCCGACCATATGACCTATCATATCATACTCCGTCTCCTATCAACAAATGACGCACATTCCAAGGAGCGGCATTGCGTCATAGTGACGCAGCACGCCTTGTGTAATGATGTCATACAAATGGGCGTCATTTCTGAAAATGATTGGTAGGGCCCAAATACTAAGTTTATAGATTCTAATGTCATTATCACCATGCGACGCCATTAGGCCTAATGATAAAATGTGAAATATTATTGGTAAGGCCCTACCAGGCCTATAGAAAAAGACACCCATGGTCACAGTGATGCTGAAGCACAGAGCAGAGGTGTGATGTCTCATAATCAACATCGCAGTGGTGTCAGATGTCAGAGTTCCACCGTCCGCAGAAATGTAGCCGTATGTCGTCAGCGTCGGGCACGTGACCGAAGCTGACGTCACAAATCGGGGAGCAGAGATGTCCAATAACAACTGAGTCATTATCGCCACAGTGCACAGTGGTGAATTTTCCCATTTAGCGCGCTAAATTCACGTTGGTGTCAAATGCGGCACTAACACCACTATCTTGTATACAACTAATTTTCCCAATTTGCCATGTTTGAGCGTCTATAACGCGCAAGGTTGCGCAAAGCTGTAAAAGCTACGCATAGTATCCGAAGTGACTCAAGGTGCTGTTTACGGCTGTATAGGTTATAGGTTTCATCTGTTTTGAGCGTTGTTTTCATTGTTGATTTTCTACTTTAAAATGCAAAAAAAAAAAAACGAAATTTATGTGTAATATAAGAAGTAGAAAAACCGGACCATCGTAAACCGGGAAGTTATTGGCCGTGAAATATATTCGATGAAGTCTCTGTTCGCTGCTAAATAACTTATTTGAGCTGACGGGTTCCGATTGTCCCGTATTTGTCATGTTTTATAACATCCGACATTCTGCCAGCTCACTGGCTCTGTGCGGAAGACACCACTTTGACCGCAATTTTCAGTGTCATAAGGCTTCAGAATCAATAAAACATGATAATTTTAGAAAAATATAGACAATATCCAATTGGTATCCGTAAGAAAAATTGAGATTCCGAAAAACATGATCCGGACTTTATGCGGGCTAAATCGGAAAATTCACCACCATGCAGTGGTCAGACGCTGGGGCTGGAATAACTCGACGTAACGCAGACACGAAAAAGGCGCCGCATACTCCAACCATATGACCTATCATATCATACTCCTATCAACAAAGACGCACATTCCCAGGAGCGGCATTGCGTCATAGTGACGCAGCGCGCCTTGTGTAATGACGTCACACACAGGGGCGTCATTTTCGAAAAACGCAGTGGTGTCAAATGTGATGATGATGATGATTTGGGCTTAAGGGCGCCTCAACTCAATGGTTATGTGGCGCCCATGGTGTCAAATGTCAGAGTTCCGCTGTCCGCAGAAATGTAGCCGTATGTCGTCATGCGTCGGGCACGTGACCGAAGCTGACGTCACAAATCGGGGAGCAGAGATGTCAAATAACAACTGAGTCATTATCGCCACAGTGGTCAGATGCTGACGCGGGAATACCAACTACGGAGCAGCGGCGAATTCAGCGCGACTCACAACTGTGCTCCCACCGAGAAGGTTCAGACGAATTATAAAATGTTTATGTTCACTGATGACTAAACGGTGGAGCATATCGGATGTGTATTTGAAAATAAATATCAGGTTCAGTGAGGGAACACAAATTGTGCTGCAAGTGCAAATTATTCTGCTGAGATTCTGTGAAGTATTAGTAAATAAATGTGTCTTTTGGTGTGCAATTTCGCCATTGTTCAAGTTTAAAATACATTCTCCTGCAAATTAAACCCGTCATTTTTTCAGACACTCAGGGATGGTACAGGGTACTGAAAGCTTGGGCAGTTCCACGGCACACAACATACAATTTTGACGGAAACCGGTTTGATTTTTCTGAAGCAGCTTAAGGAATGTTTACCACCAACCGTGGGCCGCATGGACACTTGACACCATCTGCTAGAAAATAACATTCACGCACAAGCGACACGCCAGCGATACACGACACAATGAGGACCAGAAGTGTCTAAAGTGAGACAATATTGTCATGTTCACACGGGCCAAACCACCCCGTTGTTGAAGGGCCTATCAACGATAGACGAAGCACCAGGTGTTGTGGTATCACACCCACGCGAACCTTTGCGTCACAATCGTGTCTGTGCTGATATTTTATCAGACACTAGCGCGTCATACGGGCATTATCAGCGGTGCAAAACCTCGTCTCGGATGGCTAATGCGACATGCAACTTTAACAAAGACATTCCTGGCCGCCATTTTGCAGCAAATTATTCATCAAGTCACATTAATCGGGCATGCTGGGGTGTCAAGTAACCAGACCATTATTTTGAGGAGACAGTTCACGACAGCTTGGTGTTTAAGGTAGCCTCAATGAAAATACAAAGCTATAACACGAAGCACGAACATCTTGAGCCCGAAGCAAAACCAAATGATAATTAAAATATGTGTGATGTAAGGATAAACAACAATCATGTCTTAAAACATAAAACATGAAATCTAACATGGTGATAAATGCAACATAAGCTTCTGGCCTATAGTAAATCAAATAACAAATATTCAGTTTGTTCCAGAAACAATTAAAGATGACGGTAGTAAACAATAGGAATGACAATCTT
This sequence comes from Semibalanus balanoides, assembly GCA_014673585.1. NCBI lineage: Eukaryota > Metazoa > Arthropoda > Thecostraca > Balanomorpha > Balanidae > Semibalanus > Semibalanus balanoides. Next base: position 22,300 of record VOPJ01002445.1, read on the forward strand.
ATAGGAATGCCAATCTTACACATCACCAAAACATTTCAACTGCTTTTTGTAACGAGCAATAGTATTCAACTAACTACATGGTTCCTCGAAGTAAGACGCAGTGTTCAGCGTCAGCAAGTAAATAACTTGTCAACTGAAATGCTTAATGGATGCCGAACCAAGAACTTTCCCTTCGGTTCACGGAATACTAAATATGCCAGCACGAACAGGACGCACCATATTCGGGATCGCCTTACACCGCTACACGATCAGGCGCTCATCCACTGGCAGCAACCGACGGCGCTTCATCCACTGCAAAACGACACAAACAAACCGAACAAAGCCCTGGGATTTCACAGCCTCTTTGCAAAGCTCAACCGAACGAGCTGCAGCAAACAGCCAGCGTCACACTCCCGCGCGATTAACACGCTGCACCCTCGTGACGACTACGGTTCTCCCTTGGACGGCAGCGGCCGGAACGAACCAGACCACCCCGGAATGAACCCGGCACCACCCCGTCTCGCCCGGGAACTAACCTGGTGCTGCAGCTCGAAGCCGTGCTTCTCCGCCAGCTGGCGCGCGTACGCCTCTCCGTGGCCGTCCACACACAAGGCGAACTCGTCCGTGTAGACGGCGGCCGCCACCGTCACAGCCGCCAGCAGCGCAGTCACCGTGTGGGCCGCGCACGGCATCACGTGTCCTCACTGTCTCACTGTCGCACTGTCTCACAGCCTCACGGTCCGCCCGGCCAGCCCGCCGCGACGCCACACAGCACAGAGGGGAGCTGCTACCTCCGCATGGTCCGCCTGGCGAGACAGACAGACGCGCACACACGTTAGTCAGCGTCCACGGCGCGGTGTGGTGAGATGTGGCACACCGAGGCGGTCTGACAACTCAGCCGGCCAGGTGATGGACCACAGCTGGGATTACCGCCAGGGACAGTGACCAACGACTACGGTACGACCCAGACGCGCGCCGCCACTCGACTGCGCCGGTCCGCCGCCGCCGCCGCCACCGCCCGGCCGCCCGCGCACCGGGCGGGGGCGGGGCGGCGCGCGGCGGGGAGGGGTTCCGGCGGCCGGCCCCGGCAGTTCCTGGGCGCCGTGCGACGATAAGGAGAGCGAGGCCAGCCGCGGACAGACAGCGAGAGCGGGGGGCGGCCTTCCCGTGTATCGCGGAAAGACCTCGGCCGCCTCGTTACCTGGCTTCGCGGCGGCCTCAGGCGCGGGGTACAAAAACAACCCACTCAAGGGAGACGACTCGGCGCTAGCCGCCATCAGTGCAGTGTTTTGAAGTGCGGTGATTACTGCTCAATGCGGGGGTCAATGCAGAGTACTGAGTCTGTGTATTGAGACAAGAGGCTCACTGTCGGGCTTTATTTCAAGGTCATGGACGAGGATTTCGTAAATGTTAACACTAAAACCGTTATCTTCGGTTTGGCTCTAACGTGCGCTTTTTCAGATAACCATCACTCGTCACCATCAACATTCAATTAATCGTGAACCTTTTATTTGCAAGTGGGTATACATAGGTACAGAATTTAAATATATATCCGTTAAAGGGAATTTTCATCCTTTCTGCAAAGTTGTCCAAATGTACGCGTTTGTATGTACGCTAAATTGAAATGCTGCTGCAAACGTATGGTGATTTTGTTTTCTCGAAAGTCATTTTAACTTTAATCAAAAAATACGCTTTTTAATTTGGAACAATGACGTCATTATTGAGATATAGAGAGCTACAGAGAATAGGCACAATCTTGTAGACAATTCTGGCGCACAATAGCTATCTCAGTTTAAAACCAATACAAAGGTGAAACATTCCCTTAAATATTGGGGATGGATCAGAGCGCGTAAAAATTCCTCAGCTGGATATTTTGCCAAGTAATGGATGTAAAGAGGAATACGAGATGGAGCGGTTATTTCATGCTTTGCATACAAACAGCAAACACTCCTTGGCGCATTCCGGCAAATACCTTATATGTAAAATAATTTTGAAATACATAGTCTTAAATCATGACACTGGTCATAGAAAACCTTGCGATTCTGCAATACCTGTTGTATCTTTGTATCTGTATTTTATTACCAAACAGGCGGAGCCCAGTGACAGGTAAAGTCATGCAGTTAAAACATTCTCACACCCTAAGCACACAATAAGTATTCACTTCTATTTACACCTTAGAGCTTGAGGATCACACGTTACCGGCGTACTTAACATTCAAAGCAGACTTGCAGAGTCGAGCTGGCTTCAGCCTGCAGCTTTGGAAGCCGCCACACACCCGACGCCTGTCAACATTAATTTACTGCAAGGCTGATTCAAAATATTCGATGATGATTTTGGCGGACGACTATCACATTTGTGTTATATGGTGTCATGGTGTCAAGCCAAGGAGTTTTACGGAACACAGTCACTAACTGATAACTCTTCGATGGTAGGTACTAGGCACTAGGTATGTATCAAGATGTCTGACGCTTCCTGATATCAAACGATGAGGTAATACGCGGTGGTGTACGATGGTGACACCGCACCAAGCACCATTGGTGTTTGGGGTACGCAGCACCATAACTGCTTGTGGTTATAAGGCACCCATGATGTGTTCAATGAATGCAAATACAGATAATGGGGTGTACCTACGGTGTTATCGGGATTCGGGGCTATAATATAACACGAATAAGACCGAGTTAGTCGCGTCGTTCTTCATTGAATGATGATGTGCAGAAAAATACTTACTTCTGAATATAGTGAAACATTTCGAATGCTACAAAATAATGGTTTCTAGGAGCAGATACTACACGTAAACAATACTGGAAAAGAGGAAAGAAGCTGGCAAACTAATTAAACATGAGCAAAGTCCTTATTCTTGCACAATTCGTCACAAATCCATGACCTAGCAATGCCTTGTATCGCCTGCAAGCGCAATGCAATACGAAAACTGACAATACTGAATACAAATATGGCTAAAATATGGCTATCGTATGGCTCTACGGCAACAGTTCAGCAGTGCTATCACGTTAAGTGCTTGCCTAAAACTTTTAATAACGCTAATTGGTCTTGCGGTGGAAATAAATGGCATCAGCCTACGAAGTTACCGCGCTTCATTTCACAACTTCATTCAACAGAATATGTTATGACCAGAAGCTAGCATACCAAGACCAATAAAACGTATTCAGCGGTCCCAAACAGTCTGCTCGGAACACTATGGACCGTGGGTCGGACACCCATGCCAGCCATCAACTAACTGGGGGCGCGAATAGACCGCATGAGCAGTTGGCCAAACACACACAACTACAGACAGCCGTTGTCACGAGGTGGGCGGGACTGACTTCGAGGGAGGAGGGGGGGGGGGGTTGATAGCGGACAAGGTTTGCTCTACCAAGGTGGACCGGGGGTGAGGGTCAGGGGGGGGGGGGGCGGCGGCAGTAAGAACCGAGCTAAGATAGCAGCTGAGAGTTGGCTCTACTAACAAGCTAACCTTGGGCGATAACCCTCACCCAGACTCGTCACCGGGGGAGCCCCGTTTCTCGGCAAATGATGCAGGTGTGAGCGCAATCGCATCCCAGTTCAGTAGAATGTCCAACGCTTGCCGGTTGGCGATATTGCGTTATTGGATGGAAGGTACCAGGGTGCTGCTCGACCGAATTGTGTGCGTTAAACTCTGACACTTCTCGACTCTGACTCGACTCCCACTCAAGATGGGTTACCCAATCGAGTCAATTCAACTAAGGTGGGAGCTGTCAGTGCTGATAGATCAATACTGCACCGTATTTTGGGACAGCCGTGACGATCACAGCACGGCCACGTCAGCGTCCGGGGAGACTATATTTCAGATTGTGTTCACATGTCAGAGAATGTGCTGCCAAATGATGTGCCTTCGTCGCTAGAAAATCGGCATACGTGTCATATCATGACCCAGAAGCCAAAGTGGCTTTCTTGCAGAGCGAGCTGCGAGGCATTGCAACGAAAATAATGGTTTGCGTGGGTAAAACAGGATGTAGGTCGGAACTTGGAAAGGCGGGTGGGTAGCATGGTTCAAGAAACTGGCCAGCAAATAGCTCAATCGAATGGTATGTCTATGTTATCGGGCAGAGGCAAGAACTGCTGTATCGGACGCGATACAATGATAAATCGGGCAGCCTCAATTCTCTGATGATGATTTGGGTTTAAGAGCGCCTCAACTATTAAGTTATGTGGCGACGCTGATCTCCAGTCCAATTGCCAGGTAGATTGCGCGGTAGCGCACGCACTAAAACAGCAATATCAAAACAAGGTAAATTGGACAGCTTTCCTGCTTTAGCCCCCCGATGCAGAAGTCCGCCCCCGCGAGAATATTAAACTGTCCTACCAATGTGCTTGCGGAGTGTTGCGGCCGGCAATGCCAGCAATGTTACAGCCACGGTGCCGTGTCGCACACTGTGCCCGGGTCAGCCACGGTGCCGTGTCGCACACTGTGCCCGGAGGTCAGCCATTGGTGCCGTTGTCGCACCACACTGTGCCCGGGTCACCCCGTGCCTGTCGGCACCACATGTGCCCGTACAGCCATGGTGCCGTGTCGCACACTGTGGGCCCGGGTAACAGCCACGGTGCCGTTGATCGCACACTTGTGCCCGGGTCAGCACGGTGGCCGTGTCACACACGTGTGCCCGGTACAGCCATGGTGCCGTGTCGCACCACTGTTGCCCGGTACAAGCCATTGGTAGCCGTGTCGCAACATGTGCCGGTACAGCCCATAAGGTGCCGTGTCGCAACACTGTGCCCGGGTGCCATGGTGCCGTGTCGCACCACTGTGCCCGGGTCAGCCCATGGTGCACGTGTCGCACACTGTGCCCGGGTTCAGCCATGGTGCCTTGTAAACGCACCACGGCCCGCGGGTTCAGCCATGGTGCCGTGTCGCACACTGTGCCCGCGTACAGCCACGGGCCGTGTCCACACTGTGCCCGCGAGTCAGCCAATTGGTGCCGTGTCGCACACTGTGCCCGGGTCAGCACGGTGCCGTGTCGCAACACTGTGGCCCGGTACAGCCATGGTGCCGTGTCGCACCATCTGTGCCCCGACAGCCACGGTGCCGTTGTCGCACACTGTGCCCGGTTATACAGCCACGGTGCCTGTCGCACACTGTGCCCGGTACACCATGGTGCCATGTCTCCACACTGTGCCGGTACAAGCCATGGTTGCCGTGTCGCACACTGTGCCCGGATACAGCCATGTGCCGTGTCGCCCCACTCTGCCCATTGGTGCCGTGTCGCCACACTGTTGCCCGGTACAGCCCGGTGCCGGTCGCACACTGTGCCCGGTACAGCCACGTGCCGTGTCGCACACTGTGCCGGTACAGCGCATGGTGCCGTGTTCGCACACTGTGGCCCGTACAGCCATGTTGCCGTGTCACACCACCCTGTCTCTCGGCTGTTCAGGCCACCGTAGCGAGTCCGCATCACACTGTGCAACACAAAAGTCAGTGAGAACGTCCTCACTGAGGTCGACTGCTTGATTGTCCTGCACAACCGTCCAGGCGCCAGTCTCACAGCGCAAGCAACTAATAATAGTATATATATAATATATATATATATATATATATTATATATATATAGTATATTGTGAGTTATCGGCGTGATAGTATTATATATAGTAGGAGGGGTAGGGGTCATTTGATACAAGATATGTTGAGGCATTAAGGTTTGGTGCACGGGGCCTCGTGTCAGTGTCCAGATTGTGTTATGTGTTCCCAGAGATGGCGTGGTTCAGGCCAGACTTGTGGTGTATCTCTGTTCTCAGAGATGCGATTGTCAGGCAGATGTGGTGACCTTGCCAGAGGATGCGGCTGTGCAGGCAGATTGTGGTGTAATGTTGTCCAGAAGGTGATGGCGCGATGGCAGGCAGAAGTGGATGGTCGACGCGGCACGTAGTCTGACCTCTTAATAAGGGCGTGCACCGCGTCGGCCGAAACTCCACGACACACTGGCACCGCACAAGAAGTGTTTTCAAGAACGGCCTCTCATGACGTATTCCGGCATCCAGAAAAAGTGTCCTGCCCAGCGACTGTTGTCTGGGCAACGCTCGAAGATACAGAAACATACCAGGATAGTGGGATTGATTGTTATTGGGACTGCTAGGGGCACTGCCGTCAACAAATAAAAGTTCATCCTGCGGCTTGCCGCCCATTATGTCAATCCAGTCCGCCCCCGCTAGCTCAGTGTGGGAGAGGTGCGCTGCGTCTTCGGACCCCTCCATCTCGAGTAGTGGCAACTGGGTTCGAGTCGGCTTCTTGACGCTCGCTATTTGCTCCTGACTGGGTGACCTGGCCGCGGCCTTGGTCCGGCAGCAGGTCGCACTCATGGCCAGGTGACGGTTCAGGCGAGCGGGCGGACCGTGTCCACCCGTATCTCGGGGCACGTAAAACCTTCGTCTCTAAATTCTGCGCCGGCCAACAGGAATTGGCGCGATCGGGTGGTGAGTCAGACCAGCGCAAACAGGCTTCTGCTTAGCGTGGGTCCTGACCTCGAAAGCCAATCCCATACCAGAACATTCGCGACTAAAGTTTATTATAAAAAAAATCGACCAGACAAGCCCCGTTGAACGGCCGTCATCTCACGAGCATACACGACTGAACAATCACCAGCTACAGCAGCAGTGTGACAAACAACAGACATTCGCAATCCGGTGTTAGCTGACTTCCAGCAGCGCTCCGCAGTGGAATAAAGGCTGAAACACAGTCTTACACAGCTTCAGCTTACACAGATACCTTTCTTACACAGCCCCCGCCCCCTAGAAAATCACGCAAAGTAGCGACAAGCGGTAAACGGCGTTAGATAGTTCGAGCCTCGAGGCAAGCTCTATCAAAAGTATAACGGTCTTTTTTAGGTCAAGTCAATATTAATGCCACCAGAGGTCATCAAACGTCATATTTTATTGTTTTCAGATTTAGAACTTCGCTCCAGAAGCCTCCAAATATTTCGGGCACTATTATAGCTACGAACAAACGAAGAAATCCAAAGCTATTAAAATTTGCCATTACCAGCGTTTCACTCAAATTTGAGCTCAGGTCAATAGTTTATTCTCCAGAGGTCATCAAAAGTAAAAAAGACATTTTTTTCGCAAATAGCTTTTTATCTAAGAAAGGTAAAGCAATACGTTTGACGCCATCATGTTTGTCTCGTGAAGGCGCTTCGATTTATTTTCATGTTGACCAGGTTAGGTCAACTGATAAATTTGACCTCGGGTCAAGATCAAGTGGTGACCTAAGTAGGTCATATTGCATATTGGGAGACGTATTTCGACGAGGCAAACACATTAGTATTGTTTTCACTTCTCTATCTTCATTATGTCGAGCGTTATTTACAAAAAGGTGACCTCAGTGTTGGTGTCGAAAATGACCCGACTTTAGGTCATCGATATAAAAAAAATCCGAGATAAACAAATTGTATGTTCACATGACCTTATACAATCCTGCAAGTTTGAGGCAGATCAGCCCAAAACTGTGGCTGGAGTACGACCGCAAACGTTTCAAATGTGGGGTCATCAAGTGACCTGGTCTGGTGACCTGACCAGCGATGACTTAGTTACAAATGTTCACAATAGACTGGTTCCGGTACACATTCTGCCTCTCTAATCAATTGCGATGATTATCAGAAAAGGCCGTGCTCCGTGTTCCATAACACCCGCATACCAGCTTCACTCCCTTACGTAATAACAAACTTATTCTCCGGCAAAGAGCTCTGATATTGACATTGCGGTGCTATCCCGCGCTATGATCACCCACACCTCTCCTGTCACAGCGGTCCATCTTCGAACTGCATGAACTAACCTCACTGACTGTCGGAGTATAAACTAACATATATAGAAAAATTTCGGTAAATGTAAGCAGTTAAAGATTATATTATATTATTTAAACACACTTGAATCCCACAACAAATTGACACACGGTCAACATACCTATTACTTAGAACTCTCGACAAACGAGACCAAGATTATATATGTAAATACATTAAACACTCATTTTGCCGTACATTAACAACTTCCCTTACCGAATAGAATAATTGTCACATAGTTCAGTGAACGGTCTGATAAGCCATCACTCATTCACCTCCACACATTCGCTATCTATGTTATAACGACCGTTCCGGTCGATCTTGCCCATCTAGTATCTCCGTTTCGGGTGCGTGTGCTATGACTTGCGGGCGCGGCTTTTGCCCGTTTTTAGTCGAGTAATGTATTACGCAATAAAGTGGGGGAGGGAAATATTATATTGCCGAGCCAAGTTTCCGTGTCTGTCTTTGATAAGCGCCATCAGGACGTAATATTCACTATCTAGGACTCCATTGGCACTTCGAATTATACTTTTGGCCGCACGGCTCAGACTCGGACTCGGTCTCTATCACATGACCGGAGCCTCAACCAGTTCAAATTTAGCAATCCACGCATCGGTTAACAAACATAGCAGTTAAAAACTGCCCACCATCGTCGACTATGGTGATGGAATTGATGCACGCGGACACGAACGTGTCGCGGTAGTGCGACGTGGCGACAATCGACGCAAGAATTCTTCCCACACCTAGACACGGCAACATAGAGGGAAGACACAGGTATTCATGAGCGGTCTGAGAATGCCATTCCAAATATTCAAGGCGACGTTTCATATGTCTGAACAACGAGCTGCTTCGTGAAGCCCATTAACACTACGACTGTGGATTGTCAGAACAACTAAGCGAACATTACTCTTTGATTGGATGACGAGTGGCTATATGTAGTGAGATTAGTGCATATGGGTTAAGAGAGAACAGCGAATTCTCTGAACGGATTTTGCACACATCCTCTAGGGTATCATGATTGTACTTATGTGAGACGCCTCCTATAGAACGAATGGTTAGCTGTGTAGCGTAGCTGATTATAAATACTTCAGTCCAGAGAAAACTCATCAACGTGAATGTTCCGACTCACACATGAAAATATGATAGCCTCTTTTCTGGCCACTGGATAGTTGAATCTGTTGCGTGGAGGTATAGTTAGTCATCGCTAATTCAGAAATGTATGAATATCCAGACTTCCAGTTGACACATGATGGCACGTATATTTGACACACGCAAGGATATCATCATGATCTGAGTTTAGAGTTTAGGTGCGCGAAGCACAAAACTAAGAAATACAATCGGATCATGCATGATATAAATGTCAGTAAAAACATATTTCGTAAAACGTATTTCCACCATGGTAATAATTGTTGTTCACAATCACTCGCACTGTCAACTATTAAATGAATAAATTCAAATACAAGACATGCAACAGGCGCATATATGTAAGTCACTCGCAATGAAAACTCAGTTAAATTGGTACGTGTGTGAACACCTTAGTGATCCTCATAATTCGATTTTGAGTTGGACGATGTGGGAATAAAGATTGACAAGCAAAAGTGAAAAAATTTGTTCACTCTCCCAGCTTCAGAGTACGTCGACCTTGAATATGCTGAATCGTCAACATAGTGCTGTCGCTGCGTACCTCTATTTTTGACCCTACGAGGATTACCAAACTTTGACTACATCAGAACGTGTATGGTATGGTCAACTAGATACTTCTACCCATACAGATATATGAGTTTGCAATCTTTAAGCTGCCAAGAATCATAAAAGCGTGAGCACTAAGAATACTATTGCAAAAAGCTGTACGCTGCTAGTGTGACAGTTTTCACTGTGGCAGAAATCTTAAAAATGACCTTGGTCTGGCTATAACTTGAAAGCCTTTACCACTGTTTCAATATGCTCACAGAAGGCTGTGGTATAATTCACATGCTTATTGTAATACCTGCGTTTCTCTAATTCTAGGGTAAACCTGCCATAACATTAGACACCATACTACCGCTTATATATATTTTTTTTTTTGGCTTCCTTTTTTTTCTTTTCATTTTTCATTTCAACTTTTCATCTTCCGCGCAGAATCCCCTATTAGTATTTCATCTGCCTCATATCTAAAAACTAATCAATAATATGTTTAGAATTTGATCGGTCTGAAAGAGTCAGAAATTTTAACCCTAGTCGGCTGAGCAATGGTAACACTGTGACCTATTGGCGAAATAATTTCTGGAAATAAACTAGATCAGTGTAGTTAAAAACGAGCGATCATGCACTCACCAACATACGTTATAAACAAGAAATTTCTGATCTTATCCCGGCCAAGTCTGACCTTAATGAAGTATACACTTAATTGGTGAGGAAAATATAATATACCTAAATTTAAAAAAGAAATTATCTGTGCAATAAGTCGTGTAGCTGGTAAAAGATCTTTGATGTCAGAACCAACCTCAAATATCATACTATCTAATCCACTGCATACAGAATGCAGCGTAAAACAGACACTATTGTTTACATTTCTGACGTTTGATAGTGACCAAAAGTCTGAGGATAGGACGTGTTCAGGGGTTTTATGGTACGGTAATTACCCTCATTACCATATATAGCCTAAAATGACCTATTCTTACACACACAACAAAGTTTTAAGCTATGTAATGACCTTATACTTCACATTATTTTCTTTTCCTACTGCTGTATAACTATCAATCCCTTGTAAAGATGATTCAGAATTACTAACCATTTACAAACGTTGAAAGACTTATAAATTCTCCGCCAAACTTATCTTTAGCGATCCAAATCTAAGAAGTAGTGAAGTAAAACATACCAAAATTTGTAGTGTGTAATCTTTCTTTATAATAAACCACACTTAAAAAGATAATGGTTGTTGAGGTTGAGTCTGATGTGTACGTTATCATCTAATTCATCTAAAAGACTCTACGAACTAACAATATAAAAACCTGTAAGATCAATAGAAGTGACTTGTTCTGCTCTCAATTGCTGTTTCCTACATGTCGAGACATATCTTTCGGATTAGATAACTAGCAACATTATTGAGTAATGTGTGATGTTGACAACATGCCACAGTTTCAGTTCTGTCTCTTCTGACCATTAGAGTCGTACGTCAGTTCACTACTTTTGATATTGGAAGCGAACATCGAGTCAAAGCCAATGGCGCAAAGTTGACAGTGCCCAACAAGAACCACTCACACGCACGAATACATTCAGAAACTATCGTTTTTCGAATACTGGCCATAACGCAATATTTAAGACTCTAGTATCATAACGTGTACCAATATTATTTCAAGCGATGAGAGAGCCGAGAGTCAGCAGTATGAATCCGCACCCAAAAGCCAGTATATAGAGATTAGAGAGAGAGACCCCCAAGGCCAAACCTGCCAAACCGATGCGGTTCTCGTCGATTGAGGGCTGGCTCGGAAGCGGGGCAATTTTGCTTCCATAATCGGGGATATTGAGGTAAATATACCGAAATCTCTAGATTGAAACCCAAAATATCGCGAGAAGCAGATGCTGATTTTCTGTACTTCATAAATATTTATCTGCTTCGTTTATAACTTTTTTCCTTTTTACTACTATAGGATTCATTTGTATAAAAAATGTTATATTCAGCACTTGCCATTTACAGTCGATTTGTATCAGCTTTCAGAGAGATCCCATGATATCCAAATGAATCTAGGGCCCTGACCGTTCAATATCGATGATTATAGACACTGGTACACGTCAACAATTGCCATTGGGGAATCCAGGGAATCGTAGAAAATACTATATTTCTTCTAAACCTATTCCTGATAAGCAAAGATAAGTAATACAGGAAAGTTCAATTGTAAAGAACACCTTAATACTGTACATTGTCTGGATAGCCAGTAATATTGGCGCTGCCGGTAAATTCCGGGGACTTCCGCGCGCGAAAGTGTGCAACAGAGAACACAGCTAAAACAAAGAAGGTTCCGTCACGATAAGATTTCACTCGTGATGTGTACGTTGCGTCCTTTCTCATGTTTCACCGCCATGTTCGTGTGAGATGGTCACCCTTACGTCACCTAGCTCGGGACTCGGGAAGCACCGGCGCTCCACGGAGCCGTTGGCGACAGTGCTGTCCCCTATAGTCAGGCGGTGTTACTGCCACCTATAACTGTGGTGTCGGTCCTCTGCCCGCCCTTTGCCGGCGGAGCTCGCGCCGTAGTAGTTCAGTTAATAAATGGTCGATTAATTTCACGCTGTGGACGGGGACCTGTGGTTTAGCCCTCGCCCTACGGGGGGGGGGGGGCTGACAGGCCCCTGCTAACTTTCAAACTAAGCATGATGGAGCTAATAACTCTTGATATAACCAAGTTTGAACTCCAAACCAAGCTAATAACTATTGATAGGATCAAGATAAAAACAAGCGGATGACATCACTGTGTTCGTCTCGTCTGGCCGCGTTGCCCCATATGTAACATGACCTACCTGGGTCTGGGGTCATCAATTGATTTTGACCTGAGGTCAAGTTTTGAAATTGACCTTACCAGGTCATCATGCATATGTTTCAAAGCGCCTCAACGAGACAATTTTTCATTTTTTTTTTTGCGTTTCATGTGCCAGATTCAGTTATGAAAACGTCATACTGTGTTTAGGTGTTACCTTTAACTCATGCAAGGATCCTGGGTTCGAATCTCAGTCAGGAATATGTAAATATACATGCATTTTCATGTTTTTGTCTACGTTTTCTGTAACAGTGCCAACTATAATCAAAAGCGATTGTGTTTGTTTCATTTCACTCACTCATGAAAAGGTCCTATGGTTCGAATCCCAGTCAGAAAACTGTCAGGAAACACATTTTTTTGCGGAATGCGTTTGCGGGTGGCGTTCACGGGCGGAGTTTGTGGGCGGCGTTTGTGGGCGGCGTTTGCGGGCGGCGTTTGCGGGCGGCGTTTGCGGGCGAAGTTTGCGGGCGAAGTTTGCGAGCGAAGTTTGCGGGCGAAGTTTGCGGGCGAAGTTTGCGGGCGGCGTTTGCGGTTGGGGTTTGGGTGCGGCGTTTGCGGGCGGCGTTCGCGGGCGGCGTTCGCGGGCGGCGTTTGCGGGCGGCGTTGGCGGTATTTGGCGTTTGTGGGCGGCGTTTGCGGGTGGAGTTTGCGGTCGGCGTTGGCGGTATTTGGTGTTTGCAGGCGGCGTTTGCGGGTGGCGTTTGTGGGCGGCGTTTGCGGGTGGCGTTTGCGGGCGGCGTTTGCGGGCGGCGTTTGCGGGCGGCGGTGTTTGCGGTTGGCGATCGCGGGCGGCGTTTGCGGACATTTGTATTCGTTTGCGGGCGGAGTTGGCGGGCAACCGAAACAAATATAAAGTCCGGCGATGCGCCAAAGCATTGCCCCATGCATAAATATTTATGAGCGATGAGGGTGTAAAATCGACCCTTCGACCGGTCAATCTGTCCTGGAAGGCCCCCTAGTAATTTTCATGCGGATCACTTCTCGAAACTTTGCGAAAAGTCTTCACTATTGTGCGGAAAAGTCGCCTCCTTCCATCTGCCATCTCGTTACCGAGAAAGTTTTCCACAGCTCTGAACAGTAAACACACCATTACCGCACGCATATATCTTAAATGACGTCATTGATGTATTCTTCCTGACAGAATGTAGCACCGGCTTTTTCAGATTTATTTTATCGTAAGGATTCAAAGTTTTTTAAATAATAAAACGGCAAAAAAGCATACTGATACAGTTGTTTTGTTGCCTTTGGCTCACACTCACCTCACACTGGTTAATGGTTATGCACCTTTACACCACATACGTCACGCATATTCCAAGTAGTTAGGTGGACCAAAATTTACTTATACAAACTGAAAGTACGGAATTTCCCCGTTGCCTTGAATTTCCCTGTTATCGGTGTATCACTAAGAGTTACATTTTTCGCAGAAGTTAACCGCCAGGGACCGCTAGCGAGTCGATGAGTTTTGTCGTCGCCAGCAAGTAGTAACATTTTTCATTAATTATTTATTACACAAAATATTTATAAATTAATTTAAAAATAAATATATCCATAATAGTTTTCTCGCAACGTCAAGATACCCTGGCTCACTAGCGGTCCTTGGCGGCCAAGTACTGCGAAAAATTCAGCTTTTAGTGCAAGGCACAAAGTGTGCCGTTTTGGTTGTCACCGATTTCAGTTCCGTGCTCGTTGGTTTTCGTTGGTGCCGTGGTTCTCAGTCGTGGACGTTGAAAATAACTGCCTTTTTGGAAAAAGGTATGAGTGGTTTTTCGAACTTTTGCATTGGGAAATTTGCATCAATTTTGATTAAGTAAAGAATAGCGCTTCAGTAGTTCAAGTTGCCTCTCTTAGATTCTTAGATGGGCGGCATGTGACCTTTGTTGTCGGCCCGCCCTTAAACCCCGGCTAGCGCTAAAAACTGGATAAATTCAGGCCCGTCAAGTTAGCAACATATTCGTATTCAAATTTAGCAACGAGTCCTGATTTAGCTCAAAATTTGTGAGTAGGTCAATCTTGCATATTATTCAGGAATATTGTCTACTTCGTTTTTTTAATAGCTGACCTACTTTGATCTCTAAGAGTCATCAAAAGTTCACGAAACATTTTGTTTAGCTTGGGACCAATTAGAGATAAAACTATTTAAGCTATCAAAAATCGATAGCATATTCGTGGAATATCTCAGCCAGGATTGACCTACTCAAAATTTTTGGAGCTAATCGGACTCGTTGCTGAATTTGAATACGAATATGTTGCTAACTTGACGGGTCTGAATTTATCCAGTTTTTAGCGCTAGCCTAAACCCCAATCATCATCATTAGATTCTTAGATCCTCAGATATTTATATATTTGTGCATGACCTCAGGTTGAGCATTGTCGTACATCGTCAGTCACAATTCTATATACAGTAGACACCGCTTATTAAGCCCACCTT
>VOPJ01002446.1:0-12740 GCA_014673585.1 Semibalanus balanoides
TACTTCATATTTTGCACCACAAGTGGCGTACATTGGACAACTTTCAGAGAAGTGAAACATTCCCTTTAAGAATTGACCAAAGTTGGTCTAAATTGATGTGTTGCGAACCGCATTGACGAGAGAAACACGTTGGTGTCAACATTATTACTCTCTATATATATATTAGGTAAAAAGTAATTCACACAAAACTTTTGCTGAAAGCAGTCTGGTTTCCATTTGATGACCACTATAGCCAAAACTATTTATCTGAAGTCAATTTTGATGAAAAATTGTCAAAAACAGTTTAAACCGACCGACCGACCGACCGACCGATTCGGTAATCGGTCGGTCAGGCTAATACATTTTCGGACACTTTTTGGTAAGCCTGATCTTAAATAATTCACTTTTTCGTCACATTTGTATTGCATTCTTGTCAAACGTAGTCAAAAGCTTCAACATAAGTTCCCCCCCCCCATTTAAACCATGCGCCCAAATCAACCCAATCATCCCAAGCGCCCCAACTACCCGGTAAATAAAGTCCTTCGTAAAAACGGCTATTGTTTTATTCCCCACCCCCCACAAAAAAGAGGATACAACAAAGCAAAAGTATGCTTCCAAAATAAAAGGAGGCCCCGGCGAACGTTCCCAGATGTTGATCAAGGGCATGGCCAAAATAAATGGACTCAGGGGGCCGTGCCCCCCCCCCCTTCTGGACGCATCCAAGGCCAACCGGTACCCACTGCTGGCCTGAGAGTACCCTCTGTCGGCATGACGGGCCCTCTATCAGCCTTATGGACCCTCCGTCGGTCTGAGGGGGCACCGGTCGGACTGATGAACACACTCTGTCGGCCTGAAGGGGGCCCTTTTGCCGGCCTCAGTGGCCCTTTGTCGAGCTGAATTGCCCTCTATCGATCTAAGGACGCCCTCAGGAACAGCTAGAAGGTTCCTCTGGCAGCTAGAGAGGGCCCTCGGGACAGCTTGAAGGGCAATCTATCGGCCTCAGGGGCACTCTGTCGGCCTGAGGGGTTCTATGTCAGCCTTGAGGGATCCTCCGTCGGCCTGAGAGGGCCTTCGTCTAGCTTCAGGGGGCCTTTGGCCAGCTCAAAGGGCCCTCGGCCAGCTCGATGGGACCTCGGCCAGCTCTAGGGACCCTCAGCCCCTTTGAGGAGGCCGTCGGCTCACTCGAAGGGGACCTCAGCCTGCTTGAGGGCCCTCAGCCAGCTTGAGGGGCCCTGGGACAGCTCGAGGGGCCCTCGGCTAGCTTGAGGGGTCCTCGGATAGCTTGAGGGGACCTCAGCTAGATCCAGGGGCCCTGAGCCACCTTGAGGGTGCCCTTGGCCAGGTCAAGGGCCCTCAGCCACCTGAAGGGCCCTCGACCAGCTTGAGGGACTCCTCGGGCAGCTTGAGGGGCCCTCAGATAGATTGCGGGCCCTCGACTAGCTAGATGGGTTCTCAGTCAGTTTGTGGGGTCCTCAGTCACCTTGAGGGGCCCTCGATCGGCTTGAGGGACCTTCAGCTAGCTTGAGGGGTCCTCGGCTAGCTTGAGGGGGCCCTCAGCCATCTTGAGGGGGCCTATATCGGCTTGCGGAGGCTCTCGACCAGTTCGAGGGGTCGTCAGTCAGCTTGATGGGACCCTTGGCCAGCTCGAGGGGGCCCTCTGCCACCTTGAAGGGGCCATTGGCCAGCTCTAGGGGGCCCTCAGCCACCTTTATGATGCCTTTGGCCAGCTCGAGGGGCCCTCAGTTAGCTCGAGGTGGCCCTCAGCCATCTTGAGGGGCCCTTGACCAGCTTGAATGCATATGGGGCCCCTCTTAGAGCCACGGGTGGGGGGTCCTAGAACCCATAGGAACCCCCGTGGCTACGCCACTGGGTACCATCCACGGAGCAGTAATCCGCACAATTTTCTGAAAGGGAAATTGAGTTAGCTCCGTGGGAGAAGGCCGTAGGGAGTGCATGTGGCTGAGATAGGCTGTGCCTGTGCATACGTGTTACACGTATGACACTAGCCCCGACGCTGGACGATGGCTGCACTCATGTCAGGCCAGCAGGGTCTCCTCTAACATGTTAACTGGAGGGCCACTTGGCCATCCAGTCCTTCAAAGTGGCTCTCCAATCTCAATTCATGCGAATATGGCCCTCCAGTTGCATTTTACAGAAACTGATATAAAACGGGTTTAAAGGGACTGTCCCACCTTCAAAAAATGTACGTTGCTTGTGGTGGGAAAATATAGAAGTGAATGCTGCTGAACACGAATTATGACATTTGTTTCTCACAACGGACAGATGCTCAATTTCATAAAAAAAAATCAGTTTTAATATTTAAGGCTGATGACGTCATATGAAGGATTTTTGGGAAAAGGAAAACCTTAGCGCTGTTATAAGTATGACTAGTGTATGGCACAAAGGTAAACAAGTCGACATGTAATCAACATTTAGCAAAGAGAGACCTAGAATACGAGAGGGCTCAACGGCCACCAATTCAATACAACTTAGGGGCTGCAGATGTACAGATTGGGCAAAATCAAACCGAATTTCTACTGTGATTCGACCATCAGTAGATTGTTTAACTGTTACCATACATATTTCAATGCAAGGCACGCAAAATGGCTATCTCAACTCAAATCTTATGTTAAGGTGGGACAGTCTCTTTAAGAGTAACCTTTTTATATATTGAAATAACGCTATTCTTTATAATTCTTTTTTTTTCTATATAAAAATAACCTGGGCCGTTCTAGCTATTAAAGGGAATAGTTCACCTTGAAAAAACGAGAAAAAGCTCAGAAATGATGAAGAGAAGCAAGAAATTAAAGTATATATTATAGAAAAAAAAAAAAAAAAAAAAAAAAAAAAAAAAAAAAAAAAAATAGTCAAAGAACCTATATTTACGCGTAAAGCAAATTAAAATGTCAATTATTATGGTGATAATTCATATTTTTTCCCTACAAGTAATGCGAAATCAGCTGGCTGAGAAAGCACGCAACGTCATCGAAGTTAAGTGAGTGGATCGTGTCGTACTACCATGGTGGTACTTGCCCAAGTACTTGTTGAAGATGCCCGGAAAATACAAAACGTTTGAAAACCATCACAGTACTTGCTTTAAGTAGGTATCTCGTCACTATTAGATTTCACTATGAAAGTGTGGTGTCCGATCGTCGCTCAATGTCGCGTGCTCTGGGCGTTTCGTCTGGATTAATGTGTACAGAGGATCATGCACGCTCTACACGTCACTGGCGTACCGGTCTCGCCGGTCGGCTCATATCAACTCAGCGGGCGGCTGCGCCGGCGTGGGGCAAGTCAAAACAGCGGCCGCGACGCACTGGTCGAAGTGGGGTTCGGTGAGTGGCGGAGGGGACAGATTTACAATTTGTACGCGAGCCTGGAACGTTTGAGGCGCAGCGCTGAACGCATACGCATACAGCTACCCGAACGTTGCTTATAAACAAAGTTTTATAGAAGATTTAATAATTTTCATCAAAATCACTATGCATAGGATATATGACAAAGTTCATTATAGCAAATAAAAAGAATGAGGTACTGAAACGTTATGGTTTTGTCCAGCACTTAACTTTTCCCCAGGTTTACGATCCATCTGAATGCGTCATAATCATCGTCGACCTCCGGAGCCAAATCAGCCATCAGCGATTGGAGTTAACCGAGGTATAAACCCGGTCCACTTTTAGGACTGAGTATTAAATAATGTAAGAAGGTTCTGGAAAGAAGTGAAAGGGGCGTCACATCATCATTTTCGAAGCATGCGCCACAACTTGGCTATCTCAACTCAAAACCCTATGTTAAAGGTGAACTATTCCCTTTGAGTTGCATCTTCTCTTTGTGGAAGCGACAGTGTTGGACAACAATATGCAAATCTCAATTGTAATACTTACTTAATATTACATTAATTTTCGCTATATAAATGTTCTTATACTTGTACTTAATTGTAACAAACTTGATACATTCAATTATATTAATTGAACTGCTCACATCGGTCATGGTCTATAGACACTGATCTATAGAACATGTTTTTTTAACTATACTTCTGAAAAAATAAACTTTGTGGCCGCCGCCATGTTGATATTCATTCGGCTGATTCCTTCGCCTGATTTCAGTAATTGGTTATTTTGCAGGCGTGTCTGTCAAGTGTCATGAGCCGCCTATCCCGTCCCACTGGCCACTCACTCGCTGGGTGACAATCAGCGAGTAGATGCCGGTGTATGTACAGTCTAGACAATATATTCTGTCCACTTCATCGACACCATCCGATGTCGATGCGCCCGGCGAATAAATCCTTCGTGAAAACGGCTAGTAGCAGTCCTTTCAGTGCACTGTTCGAATAAACCCTCCATTTCACTGGGGCGATGTTTGTTCTCGTCTGCCGGAAGCTAGCTTTGACAAATTATAAAAAAGCCTTGCCTAAGTGAACCCGTTTAATTAAGGCTGTGTTCTGACCGTCACATTCCCGGCAAGAATCCCTGGAATCCCCGGCGGGCATTTTACTTTACTGTAGTTCGGCAATGTACTCATACATTGGTATTCCTGTTATCTTGCTACTGGAATCGGTAGAAAGCGCTTTTCTACTGATTCCTGGGAATCCCCTCGGGAATTGACGGATCAGAACACAGCCTAAATGGTCAACATTGTCCATCGGTGCTGTTTGTCGGTGCTGCACGCAGTGAAATATAATGAAAGTATTTATGCCCTCGCCCCTGATAACCGGAGGCGAGAGCTATAGTAATTGCGCAATAGATTCCACTCCATGCAGTACCGACAGACAGAAACAGAGACAGAGGTGGTGTCGATGAAGTAGACAGAACATAAAAGGTCATAAATGGTCTAGAGTCTAGACTCTAGACTGTACTGTATAAGTCAGATGTCTACTTATATTCTTGTCCCTAGATGGCACTAGTAGTAAACGCCTGATTTCATGCTGTACCGCATAGCTTAAAGTCGAGAACTACGTAGTCGGCGCTATGGTGGTTCATGTATTTCATGTAATTTCATGTTCCGTCCTGCGAACACAGTTTTTTCAGGACACATCAGTCCAAACAAGAAGAGTAAGAAAAGAACATACCTACTCAGTTTGACCTGCATTTTACACAGCCAGTCGAGCGGCGTGCCATTTTGAATTGTTTTTACATTGGACGCTGGTTGCCTCGCAAGGGCAGACTGTTCCACTCTTGAGGCGGCTCGTAGGCAAACACTTCTGAGTGCTGGAGAGCCGCACTCTCGTGATGGAGCCGCTCGGTTGCACGTCAGGCGTGTCTCGCGAGTCGCTACATCCGATCGCCGCGTAAACATCGACCGGTACGCCGCGGGGCGTCTGGGTCACTTTAGAGGGCGCGGTACACCTTTCACGTGCAGTCCGCTCCTCGAAAGCTCGCCGGATTCTTGACCAGTGCAGGGAGTTTTTAAAGCAGGAGTGAGTGGATCACGGCGCGTACGCCGGTCACTACCACGAGCTGCGAAGTTAATAACCTTTTGGACGCGGTGTAACTGATAATCAGCTGCTCCGCCCCAAATGGGCAGGCAGTAAATGATCTGGGGAAAAACGTGAGCTTGAATGATTGTGATTAGGGCTGAGAAGAAAAGTGGCGTCGAAATCTGTTGAGGACACGAGGAGGATGCAGCAGCATCGGCGCACAACTACAGAGGTATGCTGATCCCAGGTCAGTGCCTGGTCCAGTCACTCCCAACAATTTGATTGCGTCAGATGACTCGAAAGTGCTGCCAAAAAAATTGATTTGGAAGTTTGCAGCTTTTCGCAGAGACGTTTTGGTGTCGAGTAAAATAAAGTCACTTTTGGAAGCGTTCTTTTTCAGACAGTTTGTTTGAACGAGTTGTGCACCGACGCCATTGACTCTTCAATGATAATTTTGTGTTGAAGCATACTACCAATGCCAGGCGGCGAGCTGTCGAGAAGCTGAGTGTCATCCGCATAGCATATCATGCGACCATGGGGAAGCAAGGCTCGGGAGGTCGGCTAGCGACAAGGCTAAAAAGTATGGGTCCAATTATCGATCCCTGCGGGACACCGAAATCCACAGGCCGGACCGGTCGGTGCTGCCAACGGTTGTGTTTTTTGCGAACTGATTGAATTTACTCCAGAAGCCACGAAAGTCTTTGCGCGCTAGTTCATCAGCAACAAAAAGTTATTTTCGGAGGCAACGTACTAGCTACTCTGACACTGTTGTGTAAGTCTTCGATAGGTGGCGTGGTGGTACATCTCGTGGAAGCTTGAGAGATGCCAGGCTCTTCTAAGGCTTCAGTCCCGCTCGGTCATCAGCTCACGCAGTTCTGAATCACCAGAGAGCCAGGGGCAGCCACGCCCGCGGCCTGACCGCACCCGCGTCACAGGGCAGTGCCGGTCAATGACGTCATCCCATACGCGCATAAACTCCCTCAGCTTGCTGTCGACGTCTGCCGCCTCATACACCGCAGACCAGTCCGACCCAGGAAGTCTAGACAGACGCGTTCCAGTCAGTTCTGTCCGAGCGATTGAATCTGGCGTGTCTTATATTTGTTGCGGACTCTTGGCAAGACGACACACGACACGATGACGGCTGATGAATCATCAGTGATGTCGCTGAGGACCCGCCACAGTAGACTGCAGGTTGGCTGAATTTGTTATAAAAATATGGTCACAGGATTTGATGAGTCTGGGTGACAGAGGTGAGTCGGCTCGTGTACCCAGCTAGATGTAGACACTGAGGCTCGGTCAGAAGCTCTGGTATCTTCTTGACACCGGCATGTTGGGCTAGAAGGTCAATAGTTTTACATAGTCACCGAAGCAGAGAGAAGAGGGCTATTCATCTTGACAGCGCCACTTGCAACTGGCTTCATGAGCGCGGTCCCAGGAAAAGCTGGAGAACAGTGCATGTCTGGTGGCCGGTAGATGCGCGAACCACAGGCTCGACCCGCGGCGAGAAACAGACATCAGAGAGTGTGACTGACTTGTACGGTAATTCTCCACCTTTTTAAAAACTTGCATTTTCAGGCAATCTACCGGTATAATAAATTTGCCACGGTTCCAGCACGCCTCGTATCAACTGGACCGCACGCTGCGGCTGCCGCTGTCCGCTCGGCACGACCTTATAGCGGGAAAAACTAGAAAATCCGTCAACACATCCGGTGTTAAAAATGTCTCTGATAGGCACAGTATGTCCAGTTGCTCCGCCATCAAAAGCGCGTTCACCTGGTGCATGGCACGAGTCATCTGGTCATCAAAAGGGGGTAACCATGTCTATGTCTGTGAGAACCATTGTTCCAAAATATATTTTACAAGAGAAATGAAACACATATGACTTAATCGGAACAGTTTTGCTTCCGTAACGAAAATTCATCTTAACAACGTATTGAAAAATGCAGACAGAAATCCTACTCCGAATACTATGATGCGGCGGACTTTGAGCTGCAACATCAAAGGGAATGTTTTATCTTTATATTGTTTTGAACTGAGAGTGCCATAGTTTTCTGCCGTTATTAAAAAGTATATACATACACCTTTTATCGATGCGATTCGGCATCTGTTCAGCTCAATTCGGCATATCTAATTTAAACAGACAGCAAACATACTGTCTGACATATATGCACCTCACATCGGCGTAATACACTCCCGCGGCAAAGGGCATTTAAAATCGACAGTGCACCGTGTCAACAGTTAACACTGGTCACTGGTTTCAGAACATAATGCAATGAGCTGACAGCATTCCATTAGGATAGGCAATTTTAGTTGAAACTTAGGCAAGCGTCATTCAGTTTCGTGTGACGGCGAATTGCAGTTAATAAAGTTTTAGTTATATTTTGGTCCTCATTCCGTGTAGGATTTCAATCGTATAAATTTAGTTTTATCGGGCTTGCAACCAGAACCTTTCAGATGTACAACCTTTTCTCAATGCGAAGGCGCAATCCTGTTCAGCTTCAATTCGGCAATATCTCAATTTAAACGACAAGCAGACATACTGTTTGACATATTATGCATCTTACATCGGCGAACACACTCCGCGGCAAAGGGCATTGTACAACCTTTTCTCAATGCGAGGCGCATCTGTTCAGCTCAATTCGGCATATCTCATTTAAACCGACAGCAGCATACTGTTGACATATAAGCATCTCACATCGGCGTAACACACATCCCGCGGCAAAAGGGCATTGCAAATCGACAGTGCACCGTGTCAAACACTGGTCACCTGGTTTCAGATATAATGCAATGGAGCTGACAGCGGTTCATTAGAATTAGGCAAGTTTTGTTGACTTGGCAAGCGTCATTCAGTTTCGTTGACGCAAAAATGCACGCAACATAATGTATTGTCGATATTGGAATGCCCCTGCCGCATGTCCTTGGACTAACGTTCGAATATGACAGATATATTCTGTTTTAATGAAATGTGTCAGTGTTAAATAATAGTATCTAAGATCCCAGTATGCCTGACGATATGACATGCACTATGCACGTTCAGCTTGAAGCCAGATGCCGATTCGCCATTAAGAGGTGTATTTAATTTGGATCTACGTTGCGGAAATAAGTGACCAGAGAACGAGCAGTCTTTTGTTTACAGAAATGACGTTTCAATTAACCTCATAAAATGTGTTTGATATCACATAGACATTGTATTTTCTTCCAAGTAAAAGGGGCAACAAAAATCGGTTTATCAGGTCAGATAATCATGACAAATTGAAAACAAATTGCGCTTGAAAGAGACTGTACAGCATACTCTAACAATAAAAACTGGTCCACATGAGCTTAACATCACATTACATCCATCAGAGATCACAATTCACATGGGCTGATACACATCAGACAGGTCAAATTTGTCAGAAATGAGGCCGGCATCATGACCTACACACCTTTTCTTCAATGCGAGGCGGCAATCTGTTCAGCTCAATTCGGCCATATCTCATTTAAACCGATAGAGACATACTGTTTGCATACATGATCTCACATCGGCGTAACACACCCCGCGGCAAAGGGCATTGCAAATCGACAGTGCACCGTGTCCAACACTGGTCACTGATTTCAGATATAATGCAATGGAGCTGAACGCGCTTCTTAGAGATAGTGAGTTTTTAGTGACTTTGGCCAGCGTCATTCAGTTTCGTTGACGGCAAAATTGCAACGCAACATAATGTATTGTCGATTTGAATGCCCCTGCGATGTCCCATTGACGCCGTTCGATTATGAACAAGATGATATTCTGTTTATGAAATGTTGTCAAAGTGTTAAAATAGTGTCCTAAAGTTCCAGTATGGCCTGACGATATGACATGCACTATGCCACGTTCAGTTGAACAGATGCCGATTCGCATTAAGAAAAGGTGTAAATACAAATCCCGCCAACTTAGTCAATTTTACTTTGCCTAAATCAAGTAAGAAGCCTAAAACAAGTAAGAAATTGGCGAAACAAAAAGCAATGTTACGTAACTTAATGTCCATGTCAATATTGAATGCCCCTGCCGATGTCCATTGACGGCGTTCTAATATGAACAGATGATATTCTGTTTTAATGAAATGTGTCAAGTGTTAAAATGGTGTCTAAGTTCCAGTATGTCTGACGATATGAAATGCACTATGCCACGTTCAGTTGAACAGATGCCGATTCGCATTAATAAAAGGTGTATAAACACTTATTATAAATGAACTTGACTTATTTTAATTTTAATTTGACTTATTTTAATTTGAACTTCACTTTTTTTTATTTGAACTTGACTTATTATAATTTGAATTTGACTTATTTTAATTTTAATTTGACTTATTTTAATTTTAATTTGACTTATTTTAATTTGAAGTTGACTTATTTTAATTTGAACTTGACTTGTTTTAATTTGAACTTGACTTACTTGTAGTTTTAATTGACCTTATTTTTAATTTGAAGTAAAAAGGTGTAGTCCATTTACTTCATATGTCTACTACAACAATTTTTTTAAAAACAGGCCCCCCCGTAAGTTTGACAACTTTGCAGAAGGTGAAACCTTCACTTTAAATATAAGTGCCCACATCGGACGTAAACGGTTGCCGATGCGGTGTTGTGTTGAGAGAGTCGAGACTGCCTGGTAATTGGTAAGGAGCAGCCGCCAACAGACGTCGAGTAAGCCGGTCAACAAACAACCAACTAAAATCAAACAAGTGAAACCTCACAGATGTACATGTATGGAAGCCAAATGCATTGTATTGTTGCCTCCAGTCCTAGTGGTTCGGATCATAATGCTTAAGTTATTTTATGATTGTTCACTGGAATCAACTTGTTTATTCTGCACAAATGCACAACTTTTCTTAAGCTTCCAAGCTGGACAAAAGTTTTCAGGTATGTACAATACTTGAGACTTGAGAGCCTCATTAACCTTATTACTCCCAGGAAACGAGCAGGATATATGAGAGTAGCATAAGCACTGTTGGGACCAAAGAACCTTTTGTTTGTCCCATCAACATTTACGAAATTATAACAAATTAGAAAATGGAATCGTGTCTTCTAACTTTGGCCTCACAACCGTTTGTCTTAGTCCCATAACGATTTTCTTGGGTACGCTCCACCCATGCATGCGAGTAAGTCTCACTTGTCGTTAATTCACCTTTTTGCATTATTCGTCGTCCAATCCACAAAACCTCCCCAGCCAATCTCCATATAGATGGCGCTATGTGGTATTCACCATTTCAGCAAAACTATCGGCATCAGCGATTCCGCTTTCAGTAAAACATTCAGTATTCAGCAAAACTGTTTCACCTTCGGCAATAATAATTACCATATGTCGCCAGTGCGGTATGCCAGTGCATAATGCGGAAAATACCACACTCCACGCGCTAATGCTTTTTTTCATTGCTCGGCATATGTAACACTGAATATGCCATGATTAAATACTTGGATTGTACATATTTTGGGGTAGAGGCGCACTCAGCTACATAAATACCCACCGTCAAAATTAGGTCGAACTTCAATTAGAAGATGATAAAAGGCGTTACGCACATGGTGCCCCACGATGTTTACTAGGATCCGCTTATGCGCAATATATTATATTTAACAAATAAGAGCAATAAAAAACATGTGACGTTCATGTCCCAAACAATCACGAAAATCGCATATTCGTCATCAGAAAATCTCCCCATTTTACATCCACTAAATACGCCTATGATATTTTGATTTGGGTACTTGTCCTTTTCATATGTAAAAGCGACATGCATTGGAAGCTCAAAAACGTGTTGGGCTTGAAAATCAGTCAAACCACATTGCCGCAATGACCTTTCAAAACACAAAAAAATGCGTTATTTGTTGCCCCCTAGAACCCTAATTTTTTAACAAAAAAAATATGGGTTTTAAAAAAGAAAGAAAGTTTTGACGCGGCATGAATAACCCTTTTTCACGTCGAAATTGACTGAGGGCGGTTCTAGAGGATCTCTGGAAGGGGGAGGGAGAATCTCCCCGCACGTTAACCCTAATCCCTGCGCGGCCAGAATTACGTTAACCTGCGGGGGGCAGATTCTGCCCCCCCCCCCCCGAGATCTCGGGGCACGGGTCATTATGCCGCTGTTTTCCCCAGTGGAGGTCCAAACTTTGCGCACAAAGGAGTTATAATCGGGATTCAAGAATATGCCTAGATTGACTCATTTTTTAAATAAAGAAATACAATTTTTTGCAAAGTTGTCGTCACTTTGGATACATAAACCATAGGCGTAACTCCATAATGTCCATAGGCGTAACTTTAACTTGGATACAGAAATCCAAGTTACAAGTACGTACCCTGCTAAACATACCCATTTATATTCTGTAGTCGATAATATAACAACTCTGGAGTCCAGAATAAAACTCATTTGTGCACAAAATTTTCATCTCCATTGGGGAATGCAGCGGCATCATGATCAGGGCGTTAGCTGGACCCGAAAGGCTGAGGTCGAAGCAGGGTAACTCACTAAAGAGAGCAAAACACCGGACCAGAAAGCGGCTAAAACTCCAACGCTGGCTCTGAGTCGTCCACCAGCGTTAGAAATAAAAATAATGAATGCATCGAATTTATAAAAAATGAACGGCAATTTTTATATGAATTTTATATGCCAAGAATCGCTTGCAGTGCAAACTGCACGGGCCCCTGATCCCTACCGTCCTATCGGGCATTTGCTATTGGCCGACAGCATTTAGAGTTGACGTTTTAAGGTACCCGGCATGCATTTTACAGCGGTCCATCGTCGGTCCACGCCAAGGTGGCTCCCTTTCCGAAATAGGGGAAATGGAAGGATTTTGAGTGATTATTTATGCAAAGTTCCATAGCGTAATTGTAAAGATCCGAAAGTAATTGGGGAGAACCGCGCCCCCCCTTTGGGCCGTCGTCCCATGTCCACCCGTTCACTGCAGACGTCCACCTTGACTGAACTTGAGTGCGACCGCTTCCACGGATCACAGGCGATCCAACGCGGAAGCAGCGACTCGAATCTGGGATGCTCTAACCGGGACGCGGAATAAGCCAAGCGATATAAATTTGACAGAGCATTGATCAAAATCCAATTTGTCACTGAATAGGTAAACATTGCCAAATGCATCGTCGATTTCGCATATAAACTAGATAGTTTGCAAACTAGCTAGTTGCGTTGCAAGCTAACTAGCTAGTTGCGTTGCAAGCTAACTAGTTAGTTTGCAAACTAACTGGCCAGTCAGTTAGTTTGCAAACTAACTATAGTCAAATTATTTTAAGTTGAATGTTGAGTAACTGGAGCCTCTTCGAAAATAGCACGCGCTATATGCTGCAAGTTATTACTTGAGATACTGGAGCGGCTAAGAGTGACGC
>VOPJ01002447.1:0-43929 GCA_014673585.1 Semibalanus balanoides
AAGTTTCGTGTCAGGTCAGGTCAGGTCACCAGGTTAGGTGTTGAAATAGTTTTGCTCATCTGGTAAATTCTGGTGCCAGCAGCCGATCTGCTTGGACGAATAATGATTGTCGAAATTGCCGTTCGAACAGTTATGCTGATGGTCAGATCCGAGTGCAAAAAGGTGTCTTGCCTCCGTGCGTCTCAAACATTGATTTTTGCATTGCCGTGGGAATGATTTTCAACCCCTCCGATTTGTCATGATCAGTGGAAAACAGCGGCGCAAAATTTGAAAAAGCTGTTGTAGCATCAATTTCACACATAGTTGTACATTTGTCAAATATCTCAGGTCAGGTCACCAGGTCAATTGTCAAGTTACTTCAGCTCCAAAAGAGTTTGCCATCGTAGCACAGCCAAAGTGATTTACCAAACGGTTTGAAACTCACATGATGTAATTAGGTAATAACTGATAAGTACTAACAATTCCTGAATCTCCTTTTTAAATATCAGTTACCTAACGTCTGGCCAATTTCGCGACCTCTTCATTATTAGTCAATATCGCCATTTTAAAGCACATATAAATCATAGGAAAAATTGCTTGATTTGATTAGTTTTCACCAGAATCCCTATGCAACATTTGTTAAACTCTAAAAGGTCATTTTAGGTGCACCCCCAGCCCAGGCCATGTATTATTTTTGTTCCATAACTATTTACCCAATCAAGGTAGAGGAATGGGGCTTTCACCATTGTATTTTATTTGTCAAGACGAATCAATTGATATAAGAGTTTACCTTGATCTAACCATGACTGACCTAATGTTTTTTTGTTATATTAACTTACTAGGTCACACAAAGTTAATCTCATCTGCATTGGCGAGACAAACGCAATGCTGAAATCGGGTTTATACTCGTTTCATGCTTCTGTCGAAATATATTATTCAAATACGATTATACGATTTTTAGGATATTTCAAACTCATTGAGTTTTGTTTTCCTTTCTGCTAATCTGAGGTCAGTTCAGAGTTCTGATAAAATTCAGAAACGGACAAATTACTTTTCTTTCGAACGCTTTTTACGCCCGTCGCTAGTTCGTTCAGTTATCGAGATGTGAACGGTTTTATTAAAGGGAATGTTTCATATTAACATTAGATTTGAATTGAGATGGCCATTTTGCTGGATTTGCATTGAAATTAAGTAGTGTAGAAGTTAAAACCACAGAGGTCCAATTGAAGTAAATTTAGAGTTTGGTTTTGCATCTGCACAAAATAGGCCTAAGTGTATTAGTCTGCCTTTTTAAAGCCGATGTCGCATCTCTATTTATCAATGTTGATGAAGTGACTGTTTTTACATTTGAATATCATACCATACAACAGTCATACATATTGCAGCGTGAAAAGGTTTTTCTCAATTTCCCAAAATTCCTTCATATGAGTCATCAGCCACAATACTAAAACTTAGTTTTTCATGAATTGAGCACTGTTTTGTGAGAAACAAATGTCAGAATCGTGTTCGGCAGCAATTACTTCATATTTTGCACCACAAGCGGTTTACATTGGACAACTTTCAGAGAAGTGAAGCATTCCCTTTAAGAGAGATCATCAATTGTAAACAAGCCTGTTTAAAAAAAAATCGCAATTACCTTTTTACTTAACCCTCGCACCGACGGGGGGGACGGATATCCGCCCCCCCCACAGGTTTTTCCGGGATAGCGGGAAAACGGCAGACGAGCAGCCGCCGCCAAATTTTGCTATAGCTGTTTGAACATCAATCTTCGCACACCTTCCTCAAAAAAATTTGACTTCCTAACTTTCAAGGTCACGTTGTCAGGTCATATTAAATGACCTGACCTCAAGTCACGTTTTTGTAATTCTGACATCTTGCAGAAGCACAGTGGTAACCAAAACAGTTTTGGTAAACTACATGTGTGATAAGGCCCTTCGATATCTACAGTTCTTATATCTTTGAATTTTTTATATCGTGACCTTGAGGTCATGTCCAATTTATTGAGACTCCATTATAAGTAGTTGGGAGAATAATTTGATAGCGCACGAATCAACAGCCTGGTAAATGTGTCAGTTTTCATCCTAATCACTATTCTGAAAGCAAAAGTATAAGAATGCAAGTTGTATTGTTTCTTCGTGACCTCGTTAAGGTCAAATCCAATGTGCCAAAAGGTCATCTGGTTTTTGTACAATAACTCATGTTCTACGCAAGATAGAGTACTGTGGTTTTCAGTGGCGTAGCCAGGATTTCGCTCAGGGGGGATCCGCGGCCGAAAAAGGGCCCAACTGGCTCTTGAAAGGGCCCTAATTGCTTTAAAAGGGCCCCTTCAGTTTTTTCGTTTACCGTCAAATTTAACTGAAGGTGTCTCAAATTACTCGACATAACGCCAGCTTGCGTCACAATAAATCAATTTGCATCCGGATGTCAAAGGTCAAGGTCACGGAGACGAATACGATGTTTTTAAATCGGTGTACTTCTTGTTGTTTTTCCTGTTTTGCCCATCCGTATAATCGCAAGAGCCCCAAATGAGCTCGTCGTCACGCCAGCTTTCGCATCACGTAAAACATTTTGTGTAGGTAAATTGCGCCGCGTAAGTGGGCGCACAAATTTTGATAGTTATTTCCTTAACAGCTTGCTATTCCTTCTGTTAAAATGCCCAGGGGCCCTGTTAGATTGTTTTAGGTGCCTTTCCCAAACTTCTTCAACCACCTTCCGGCTTTGTTTAGGAACTTATCTGGGATGCTCAAAAGATATCAATTGAGGTGGGTGATATATATTCAGATACAAAAGAGGTTTTACTCCACAAGCAAATACTTTAAATTGAGTTTTCGCGTGTTACAAATGCTCTAATTCGCTGACAGAAGGTGTTTCAATATAACCTCATGTTCCGGAATTTTTTTGATAATTTGTATTGTGAATAGGTCTTCTTCTATTTGATATCTACATTGCTTTGTGCCTTTCCGTTCTGACCAGAACTCTGACCTCCAAGAGAGTCTTACGTTCAATGGAGGGCCATTCGGCCAGTTCAGAGGTCCTCTTTGGTCTGGCCAGGGACAGACTGGCTACTTTGTGCCCTGATTGTAATGCAGCAGGGGCCTCACTACCTACCAGGGGCCCCCGAGTTTTGGCTAGGAGCTCATCCGTCATGTTCAAGGCCTTCCGACGTACTATCACGAGGACCTTTCGTCTAACCAGGGGCCTCTCTGAACTTGCCAGGAGCCCCGCGTCTGCCCAGCGACTCTTCTGGTCGGACTGCGCTGGCTGTTTTGTCGCCCTGTGACAATGCTCAAGGGCCCTCTGACTGCCCTGGGGCCCTCTCGCTGACTAGGGGGCCATTATGCATGTTCAGAAGGGGCTTGTCTTATACTCCGCCCAGGGGCCTTTAGTCTGATCAGAGAGAGGTATGGACCTCTTCGATTCTGTACAGGGGCAACTTAAAACTTTCCAGGGTCCCTCTGGTCTGTCAGGGGCTGCCAGCCTTCTAAGGGCTTCTAACTGGCAAAGGACTGCGCTTGCTTGCTCTTGTCATTTTAACGGACATGCTCAGAGGGACCTCCGACTGCCCAGGGGCCCTCTGTATTCGGCAAAGAGTTCCATTCAACGTGTTCGGGGCCCTCTGACTCTATCAGGCTCCTTTCGTCTGGTCAAAGGCCCCTCTGAACCGCAGGGCCTTTAAACTTTTGCAGGGCCCTCTGATCTGTCCAGGCCTCCAGCCTGCTAGGAGCCTTTAGACCTGCAAGGGACTCGCGCTGGCTGCTTTTTCGCTCTGCTGCTTTTTCGGCCCTGCGCACATGCTCAGAGGGCCCTCCGACTGCTCAGAGGCCCCTCTGTGCTGGAATAGGACGCATTCGGACGCTGTTCAAGGGGCCCCTCTTACCGATAAGGGGCCCTTTTGGTCTGGCAGGGGCCTCTGAATGCAAAGGCCTTTGATGCCTAAGAGGTCTGGTTTTTCAGAGAGGCCTGGAGGCGCCTAATAGGCCTCTGAAGTGCTTAAAGCTCGCAAGATCAGCTTTCACGTGGGTCCTTCCGACTCTTTCAAGAGCCGATAATACCGGCGCTTTCGCGCGTTCTCGTCGGGTCCTTTTCGCAAGCTGCGCGCGCCGAAAAAGGACCCGCGAGCCTCGAAAGGTCCCCTTTGAGGGTCAGGGGGGATCCTAGGAATCCCTAGGTATCCCCTTGGAATACACCCTGGTGGTTTTTTACATTCTGTTTTCTCTGTCACCTCCACGATAGATTACATTTGATTTGATTGACATGACTCAGGTTCAGGTCAGTCATTTTTTTTTGTTTTGACCTAGAGATTTAACACGATAAAATGGTTCGATGCGCCGTGAATGTGAAGAAAACGATGGTGGCAAAATGACTGCTCTAAACCGTTTAGAAGACCTTAAGAATAATTAACAAAAAACTTTTTCAGTAAAATTAAGCATTTTGACCTTCGCTGACCTCTGGAGCCTTAACTATTCAACCGATCTCCAATCTGAGGATATATTGGCGAAAGAGTGTTTCAAGAGCAATGCAGTGGGTTTTTTTTCGGATTGCTCCTAGCTATGTTAGTTACTGAGCTAGCCGGGATTATGTGAAGCAGTGCTCAATTTACTCGAAATATGGGAAAATATTGACCTTTTTTTACGTCTGTAACTCAATATTGACCTGATCAAAAAAATGCTAGTATTTTCGCTAGTACTTCGTCATCGCCTACTCAAACGCCGTTTTCCGCTTCTCGCTACGTTGCGTAGTTTTGGAGATCTCTGGGGGGCGGTTATCCGCCCCCCGTCGGTTCGAAGATGGCTCAGACCCCCGTCGGTGCGAGGGTTAAAACACATCGAGTACAATTTTTGATACTGTCGTGTTCCTCTCGTCAATGCAGTGCGAAACATACCAGTTTGGGCCAACTTTGGTCGATTCCAAAGTTTGGCCACGGGTTAACCCGGCATTCAGGGGTGGTAAAATTGCTTTGAGTGGCCCCGACCAAAAGTCGCACATGAAAAAATGACACCAGCTGAGCTAGGATCATTTTGGGGAGGCCATGCCATAAAAGGCACGTACATTTGGCGAGGGGCGCCGGAACTCATCCGAAGTTGGGCGGCCCTGGAGGCATTTCTGAGTAAATTATTGCCATGCAACGCCATAGGCATATTTGAAAATTTAATAAAGTTTGGGGACGCCCTCTGCCCCCCCCCCGGTGTTCCTGTGTCCCTTGTTCAGGCGTTTGTCAGACATAAATTGTTATGTGTTATTTTCCAGTGCGGAATACAGAGCCTGCTATATCCTGTTATATTTCTCCGTGGTGGAAGGATGCCCTAACGCACTCAAGGCACCGAGACAGC
Source organism: Semibalanus balanoides (assembly GCA_014673585.1). Lineage (NCBI taxonomy): Eukaryota > Metazoa > Arthropoda > Thecostraca > Balanomorpha > Balanidae > Semibalanus > Semibalanus balanoides. Next base: position 5,310 of record VOPJ01002447.1, read on the forward strand.
TGTGAATGGCCGTGGTAAATACACTAGAATCCTCTGACAGTCAGTAAAACCTAATGATTAAGAATAACAGGTCTGGAGTATCGGATCTGGGGCGCGGATGTCCAGGGGCCGGGGTACCGACCCACCCGGCCCGGGACCATGGATGGAATTCCTCGAAAAAATGATATTCGAAACTACGCAACGTAGTCGACATTAGCGGAAAACGGCATTAGATAGGTATTTCTCATCCATGCTTAGACTACCTTGGGTATTCTTCATTTTTTCGTCGAAATATGGGTGTGAAACTAATCATTGGAAATCAAGAGCTGAAACGGCAACTGCTAATTAAAAAGATGCAAGTGTTCATACATACGCGACTGACGTGATTAATATAACGTGATAAATAAATACATCTGATTTGCTTTTGAAGAACAGTATTTTAAGGATTATACTTGGTTTCAACAGAAAGGCCAAGTAAATTTTTTACTGTCATTTTTTGCCGCCCCGGGTACCTCATAGAATGAACATTTTGTCCCCGACCTCGTCCATAAGGACAGAACACTTTACCACCCCTGCCGGCATTGACTGGGGGGCGGGGTTGGGGCGTTTTACGCCCGCTGAAGACTTTTCGTAATAGCTCAACAACCGTTTGTGGTTTCAACGTAAAACTTCTGGTACCTTTTTTACATCAAAGTGACGTCCGTGTTGCGAAAATGAAGCAATTTTGTTTGGAAACTTTTGAGATATAGCAAATTGAGTGACTTCATTACTCACGATTTTAACACAAAAATCAGCATAAATTTAACAGACCGTTCAAAGACCACATGATAAATCAAATGCAATACAAAAGCAACTTAAAATAGAAAATGGCAAAGGCTACAACATGACCATCTAGGACCAACTGCGGGATATTTCAATTGGTGTATCTATAGGTTTCGAGTTTGGGGGGCAAAAAATGAGTTCTGTTTCGTCAGCACCCATGTTGTTGACCGGGGGAGTCAGTGGCATCGGGTCTTCGGGACAGTTTAACATGTTTTTCTTACCGTTGACTGCGGGGGATTTTTGCTTCCACTTGGAGGGGGGACTTCAAGGTACTGCAGGGGACAATTCCCCTCCCAGTTAACAAGTTAAAATAGGCCCTGCAGGGATGTAGGAACTTCATTAAAAGTGTGTGGGGGGGGGGCAATTCAACTTTTATCTCGTCTTAAGAGAAACCCAACCAATATTTGTTTGTACATTTCAGTCTCTTTTCGTTCGACCGGCGTCCGTCCGACGGATTTAAAATATATTTTCCTCTCCATTTGGTAAGAAGACAAGACGGGGAAAATCCGCAATTTGATGAAATCCAAAAGGTTTTGCAAGCATCTTGCAATTATCGGTCATTGCAAGTGTGGAACGCTATTCAACTTTAACTTAAAATATATTTTGATAGGAACATTTGAATGCAAAATGTGACAAATTTACAATATATTTTTGTCTTGCCTATCACATTTAATTCATAACTCCATTTTTGTGTAAAAAATTGAATTTGTATTTTTCCAACCTTATTTTTTTAAGGAAGTCCATGGACGATAATGAACAAATATCATTATGCTATTTTTCAGCAGTTCAAAATATTGATGGAAATGATTGACCCTCCCAGTTGCCCTGCAAACTGCGCAGTGCGACTTCTGTTGCAATGCACCGTTGATAGGAGGCACAATATCATGTAACCTCACCACCTGTGTCCTCCCGTCTGCCCCGCCCATGTTTTGATAACGGCAGATAAATACTATGCCCCCGTAGGAAGAGAAGCACTCTGCTTTGAAGTTGAAACAGTCTGCCATCGCGCCTCTCCATAGCTTCTCTCAACTTTGCTGGTAGGGAATTGAACGTGGGCTAGTTGGTGCGTCTCAGGGGTAAGTTGGAGAAGATGAGATTTTTAGATAATTCATAATCGCAGATAATGTTTCGCTCAAATCGCAGTTAAGTATTACCACAAGCACTGTTCACTCTTCACAGAGACTAGCTTGCAGTATCTTTAGTGTCGTGCTACAGCTTACCTTTTCAAGTACGTTAGCCATTTCTGATAAAGTTTCTGCCAAATAGAGGTTTGGAAAATTCCACTTTCCTAGGGGGGGGGGGGAATTTCGTGGCCGTGGAGCGTTGGACTTCCCCACTTATTGGTCTCATGTATGGCAAAGTTGATATTTTCCAACAAATTTATAGCAATAATTCCGGCGAAAAAGTTTCATACATTGTATTCGATTTTATTGGGTATTATGACACCTGCTATGGCTTAACCCTCACCCTAAGAGGGGGGGACCTGAAAGACTCTCCCCTGATTTTTTTACAAAAACATTTAAACATGCAGCGCAACTTGCTGAAATTGTTAGTAGCCGAGTTTACAACATTTAACGTGTTCTATTAAAAGCAAGGGCGGATTCAGCCGGCCGTTTTTGGGGGCCAAACCATTTTTAGCGGACCTTAACTACCCCCAATTTCAAATTTCTTCCCGGATTTGGCTTACTTTATTTTGCACCCACACGATTTCTTATAATTTCTGTATTTTTGATATATATATTTTTTTCTCTCTCGTTTTTTCGACTTCTTTGGATATAGAAAAGAAATGATCTCAGCTTGTAGTTTGTATTGTTCCGACATTGCCTTACAGTACCAAAAGACAATTAATTCAATTGACAACTGTACCTTAGGGTGTCACCGATAACTTTTGAGTAGGGAGGGGGGATGGGCTGAAATGACTCAAAAATGCACTTCATTTTTTTGCGTGCATTTAAGCTTTTGCAGCATTTTGTAATGTGGACTTTATGTTAAAATAGGTATTTGTTATTTAGCGCCGCGAAGTTTTTACGGGTTTGCCTGATATAACCCAGAAACATAGACGGCTCGTCTAGTAGAGAATAAAAAGCTAAACATGCTGTTCATTCAATACATCGTTACATGAACCGAAGACGTTGGGGATGGCTTCGTTATGACGATGGAGACCGATCTGACGCCGCGAAGCGTCGTACAAAATTAATTTTAAGTTGTAGAAAACGAAAATTTAATATTGTAACCAGACTCAGATAACACCTATGCCTGTTTGCACATCGTATGCACATTGTATGATGAAAAATATTGAAATTAATGTAGTTTTTAACAAATCTATTGTTCGGATAGTAAATCACGATGACCGGTGGCAGTAAGTGCTTGATAACTTAGGTAGGTATATGGGATAAAAATAACTGTATACATATGCACCGAAATGCAATAAACAATTGGTAACAGTGCAAATGGTTTGAAAACAGCAAGCGGTAGAACGGCTTTTCCGCACATAAATGGTGCCTGCGGATCTGGGGAGCCTGGAACGAAATGGCATGGGGAGATGGTCCTGGCCTGGTCCCACTATCAGCATTTTCGTCCAGCAGCTTGGACATCGCAGAAGCAGCTTCCGTGGTCCATGTCCACGTATCTGCGTGCCGCCGTCTCCTTTTTTCTGGAAATCGCAACTATGTCTTTAACCATGTAGCCCTACTGAAAGTTAATAGTTATTGAAGAGGAAGGGGCCCTGTGGGCTAGGTCGAGAGTTATGGTTATCACCAAGGGGAACTGTTCAGACACTCATTAATTATGATTTTCTAATTTTTTCCTATTTATTTTATTTAAACAATGGCTATTTTGTGTCATGCCTGCAAAGCGCGCGAGATTTCGAGTTTCACTGAGTGATAGCTGTATTTTGACTGTTGCAAAAGCAATTTTTACAGCGTACGTCCGACCGTTCAGGGGGGGGGGGTGCAAAACATATCTGAGGACCTTTAGGGGGCATTCGCCCCCCTTGGCCCCCTGGATCCCCCTTGATTAAAAGTGTATACGTTAATCAGATCTTGACTAATTGCCTTTTTGTCAAGATCATCTCAAACCACAAAGGGTCATTGACCTGACCCAAAAGATCACCAATTGACATTAATATTCAAGATGGGATGCCTTTGAATTGTTCTTATGACAGGCAATACGTTATTTTTACAGTGTCTCTCTGTCTCTCTCCGTCACTGGCGGATCCAGAAAGTGTGATTTTGACAGTTTGGGGGGGGGCCAAATCCCAAAAATATCGCATAATTCTTTTGAAACATCATCGGATTGTCGCTTGTCTTATGTATCAATAACTATTTTAAATAACCAAACTTCCTAGTAGAAATAGTTGCTAGTTTTCGAAAACTCAGGAAATGTGTCAAATTTGCGCCGATTTTGGGTGGTTTAGGGGGGGCATGGCCCCTTTGGCCCCCCTGGATCCGCCCTTGCTCTCCGTTCGGAAATTATACTCAGCGTTGACCTAACTAGTCGTCTATTTATTATTAGTCAATTATGATAAAAATCAATGACATGCAATTCAATTGTCTTTCAAACGCCTTTTTGCGCACGTCGCTAGCTCTTTTAGGCATCAAAATATGGACGGTTTTCATTAAGGACACTCTAGGTAGCCGACATTTGACTTTTGGTGACCTCTGCTGACTTCAATTTTTACTTAACTAAAAAATACGACAGATATATATTTTTCAAAGTGATTGTCTCGAGCTATCTATCACCATTTTCTGCTTGTTACTAGGGTGCGTAGTTTTTTTAGATCTTAGATCGTGCTGAAATCACTCCGTTAGTTCGTGGTTGGCCAAAACTCCCGGCAGTTGGCGTGTTAAAGCAAACAAAAAATATGCTTGTGCATTATGTTCAACAATTTATTTATTACACCACAGCCCGTCACAGCCACTGGCCCAATTTACCCTGCAAAGAGTTAAGTTAGGACACTCGTAGTTAGCTGGGTTGAGTGGATGTTACACCAAACCAAAATATGTATTCCAGTTAATCATAGCGCTCTTGTATAAAACAGCAAACAGGTATACGATGACACCAAACGCATTTTAGTTTAGTTAACTATATCCAAGCGTTTCGATTTAAGCAAAAACACGGCCAACTAACACTGGTCTCCCCTTCATCCTTCTCCGAAGTCATACAGTTGTTCTCAGATCTGCAAACTCTGCTCTCTTTACCCGCGCGTTACTGGGGTATATTTCATAACAGAGTTTACTGGGGGGGGCTATTATAGCCCCCCTCTATCTCTAAAATACTGGACCTGATCCTTAAAAATTTCAACGTAATCGATAGCTATCAACCCCATTTGACGAGGAAACCTAATATTGTTATCCTCAGTCACCGATGTCGTCACATCAGCCTCAAAGAAAAAAAATTTTGACCGTGCCATCAAAAGTCCTGGTCGGCAATTGTCGTTAAAAAATCAGTTTTTAACGCATTAATAGTTTGGTAAATGCGGTATTATTCGGTATCGACACTTTCTTAATTGAACACTTTATAGCTAATGTTTTGACCTTGGGTCAGTGTTCAAGTCATCCGATCATCGAGTCCAAATGAAGATTACGTCATTTAGCCGATTGTAACACATGTTTATGGGGTTTCGTTTATCGTTAGAATCGCGGAAATAATTTACCTTTTAGAACATGTTTTTTTTACATACAAATTGAAGAAAAAGCAAAAAAAACGTGGAAAATGCACTTTTTTTGCGTGTATTGTTTATACATAATAGTGCCTAATTTATTGCTTTGAAAAGCGTGTCACTCATCTATTTTTTGAATATATACTTCATGTAGATCGTTTCTACATCACTATGTCTCGTTTTGGATCAACTTCAAACTTGTATATTCCGGTTTTTGAAAATTCGAACCTTTTTTTTGAAAATTTTCAAAAAATTCTTTTTTGTTGAAAAATCTTTTTCTTTTCAATTTTTGGGAATAAATCCCGAGCATGGCAGTCTGATAGCCCAACTTATTTACCTGTTCTTGTGTGTTGACGATTGAGTTTATCTTTAAAACTGCTATCTTTGCAGCGTTTGCCTCGGCAAACCCTTCATTTTCACAAAAAACGCACGAACATGACGTTCACCTAGCGTCATTTCCGTTGACCTATTATAGCCTCGTCTTTCCATCTGCAGCATATGTGTCAAATTGATCGAGGTACAAGTACTGAAAATTTGGTCACGATACCTACGTTGGTTTAGGATATATTGCAGAATAACGGGAGGGGGGCTATAAATAGCCCCTCCCCAGTAACTCGCGGGTTAATGACCCGTCCTGACCTTTTCAGGGTCACCATGTCGTTGGCTCTGCGTCTCACGCTGCTGGCCGCCGTTGTCACCGCCTCCTCGGCATACTGCCTGTCTGCTGACTGGAAACAGTACAGAGACATGTGCTACTGGAAGTCCGACTACCATCTTACTTGGATAGATGCGAGAACAATCTGTCCAGTGCTATTCCCGGGCTCGGATTTGGTATCGATTCATGATCTGGACCTCAACGCCTTCATCGCTGAGGACGTTATGGTTGGTGGGTATGGCTGGCTAGGACTGAATCGGGCCAACAACTCCTCCGCCTGGACCTGGACCGACGGATCACTGTACAACTTCACCATCATGTGGTTCGATAACAACCCGGAATATGGTGGAGAGAACTGCGTTAGAACCAACCAACCACCAAACAGTGGCACGTGGGTTTCGCGCAATTGTGCTACTTTTTACTATGACTTCATGTGTCAGATAGCTGCTACGTGAACGATGATATCCGTCATCTGAGACCTGTATCTGGTCTGTGTCTCGCCTGGCCTGTATCTAACCCTCTGTGTGCATTGCATTTATACCGGTAAATTGGTGGTAGTTTTCGGCTCATGTTCAATAGATAACTCTTTGGGGTTTCATGGATTTTTAGCTTGGATTTGACGCAAAGGAATGGAATAGATGAGGTGGCTGTTTCACTGACTGAACGCAATCTTGTGTTTCCAGCAAATCCGATACGAACATGACCAACACGAGCAATGTGAATATTGACATTGACATCCTTCACTCAAATCTCTATGACTGCAATAAGAAGCCTCGACCTATTACCAATGTATTGAGTAGTGCTCTATTGCCCTGGTATTGAGGATTGGTAGAAGCACTAGACAAATTTGAAGATTATTCAGGGCATATAAATTATTTTTCATTCAGTAGAGGAAGGTGGAGTAATTTAGGCTACGGAGTTAATTTTGGCGTACTGCAGAGGATACGCCTAAAACAAGATAGTCTTGTAATGCTGTAGCGTAACCCTTTTCCCTGCTGGCGAATATAATTACGTTAATGTGTTCGGTCTGGGTGGGATGAGGGAAGCAACTTTTGAGGGAAGTTTTGATGAGGGAAGTGATGTCGATAATTGCTTGGTCGATTTCGATTGGACAACATTGTATTTAATTTATTGTATTTATTTAGTCATTTCATTTGTCACAACATATTTATTTGTGTACCCCATAATGTATTTTCTGTTAAAAATGAGGGGTCAACGAAAAAAAAAAACAGTTCTTCAAAATGTCATGGTGGTTATCTGGTTCGACCACATTTTATCCAAAGAACATGTTTGAGGTTGTAATGTACTGTTCTTAAATATATCAAAATGAAGGTTTAACCAAAATGAAAAGCCATAGGTTTACTCAGGGGAAGTAAAATGAGGGGGGAATTTTCTGATAATACTTATGTGCAGTTTATAATTGTTCGGAACGGTATGGACATCACATTTGTGGACAATATTTGCTGTAATTGGTTAGATGTATTATATTACACATAGTTACATCCGAGTAAATAACGTGGGATCCACCATGCACGTAACGCTCGAACAGGATGCTAATTTGAAGGTGGACCTAGTTTTATAAATGGTATTGCCTCCCATTTTATGTGCCTTAATGCGCCTCTGCCCACAAATATGTGGATTCCCAGTATGTACTATGCATAATGCAGCGAAACTGTTCTGCTGCATTTATTGCACCACAAACTACGATGAAAATATGCGATACGCAACCGTATTCGTAATACCCTCCCCAAAACAGGTCCCTGGCACCACCTGTGCTAAACTGTTTTTCAACACACCACGTGTAAATCAAATATGAAAAAGTCAGAAATCTTCAGGATGTTAGACCAAACGGTTTTAGAGTGGCAAGCGAAACAAAAACACCGCGGGCAGAATCCACCCCTTAACCCTAGCAGTGGCAGGCTCCTGGGGTTGGCTACCCCTATTAGTGGCAGGGGGCCGATTTCTCCCCCCTGATATCTCGAAATGGAACACTGGCGCACAATACTCCAACAGTGGTCGGATGTATGTCGTGTACACCTTCAGGAGTTGTTCCTTAGGCGAATTGTATCGTTTCATGAAATGAATCTTATAGAGAGCTTTAGAACCTCTGGCAATTATGTCGTTTGCATGTTCCTGCCACGTTACACTATTTTATATTTTGACACCCAGAAGCTTGGAAATGCTCTTGCCGTTGATTGTAATGTCTGGTAATACTTGTTATTTTCGCCGTGTAAAAATGCATTGCTTAACAATTTTCGGTGCTTGTTACTACCAATATTATTTCTGTTCGTTTATTAGACGGAAAAACTGGGCCGAATTAGGCAAATCATGTTAGAGCTGAGATAAGGATTGTTTCTAGGGGAGTTAAGTGTGCCGAGTTCGAATCCAGCCGGTATATTTGCGGGGACCGAGTGGAACCAAGTGAAATCGCACGTGCAAGCACGTGCCGCACTCTATCCAATTCCCAGACCCAATAACAATGATTGCGTCATGGACGGTAGTGAATCGAAATGCAGGCCATTTATGCCATACATATGAACTGTCCACATCCGAATACATCCTCGCTGGCTGCGAAAGACAAGGTAAAGGGCAGAGCTGCGCCTGCATAAACGCCCCAATGTTGAACCAGTCACACCAGTCTGCACCTCCTACGCGCGTGCCCACACAACTGACTGTCCGCACTAGCGCCGCCGCACATAAGGATAAATCGGTATTATGGGTGGCCATAAGTGCCAAATTTCACTTTCACCAATTTATATTTTTTGAACATCTAATATGATAGAAAAATGTCCAATTAGCCTAGAAACGTTGAAAAATATTAGATTCGTAATAGGGAAAGACTCATTACAGGCGCCTGAACAGCGTACTTCGATCCGTGTTTCGGATGTGAATTTGCTTTTGAAAAATAGGTCGATATATGTCCTAAACTCGCCACAGAGGATGTTTATATCCCAGATATTTTCTTCACGTCAGTGAAAGGTAAATGGTTCATGGACCCAACGGCGACTGATACTTAAAATTAAGTTCTACGTTTTCCCTGACATTTGACAGCATGTTTATGTCATGCATATTTTATAAGTGGTGTCGCTCGTATCATCTATATATAATAGGGCGGCATAAAAATTGCACCACAGTGCACCAACAGTGACCCCTCCTTAGTTCTTCCTCATGACATATCCTTTCAGATGATATACAATTTTTTTGCTTTCTCTTGCGACGGAGAGCTCCAGGAATGTTTTTACCTCAGTTTGTACCTTCATTTTTGCCTCGAATGGCATAAGGGAAATTTTTTCGACAAGTGGAAACACTCTTATCGCTCGCTCTTTGTTCAAAACTGGTTAATGGGGTTATCGTGCGCCGAATTCAGCTTCTATGAAATTATTCCTGAAAATCTGAATAGCGGTTTACCAGTTATAGCCTCAGGCATTACTCGAAGCACGCTTGCCCAGAGGCACATAAAGGAGAGACCAAAATTAGATATTGTGAATCTGACTAAACCAGTACAACACTACTCTGAAAGCTGACTTGGTGTTGCGCATACAGTGGCAAATTTTGTTTGCTCCGCAAGATTTAACGCACGTTATCTTTAAGGAACTTGACCTTGCACATCTCCTGATAATTTTGATCGTGCTTAAGGGGCTTATTGCGTTGACCCCCAGTACAACCTCTGCCGTTCTGATTATATTTCTACTTTGCCGTTATAGTTGTCCGTACCTAACATTTGCCAAGCAATTCCCAATGAAATGAAAAAAACGCGCTTACCTTCTAAATTTGTCATTACAACCCCCGTCGCCCGCGGTGGCCTCCGAGACTATACTTCGCCATGTGGGGAGGGGTCAAAATGACCCCCAGTACTAACTCGAAAACGCAAAAAAAATAGGAAGAACGACGAAAAGAAAACGCTTTTGAAGCTCTTACACCGTGCCACGTCAAGTCGAAAGAGAACTATTTTCAGCTTCTAAGGTGCAATATTGAGGTCACCTAGAGAGGTCATCAAAGGGTCAAATTATCACATGTATAATTGACTTCGCTTCGAACAACCCCGCATATCCTACCGTAGATCTATGCATTAGCTATGGAGTAAAACAAAACGGAAAAAAATCAACATCGAAGCTAATTTAATTTTTCCCACTTGAATGTCCTCCAAAATTGGCCTCAGATTCCAATAAGTTTAGCTCCAGAGGGTCACGAAGCGCTTCAAAAAAATTCGCAGTTTTTTGGTGGATTTTGTTTTCCTTAATAACTTTTTATCTAACAACTCGCATAGAGCAATGGACCATTTCAACACCATCGTGTTTGTCTCGGACAAGGGCGCTTTGAAGGCATATACATTGGTTGACCTTTTAAGGTCCAATTTTAATAATTTGACCTCATGGTCAAGTCATTTGTGACCTGGTAGGGTCATGTTGCAAACATGGGCTCGATGCGGCCAGACGAGAACAATACAGCAGTGTTCAAAACGATCGCTCTCGTATCTCTTTTCTATCAAATAGTTATATAACAAATTCATTTGGCTGATTGCAACCCCAGATAGACCTTCAAATGGACACTTGTAGAGATCAATAACAGACAAACTATCACCTTGATCATCCTAGGAACCGAGCCCAAAAAAAACATTCGATCATAAAGGAAATTAGCATTTGAATCAGTCGTATATTGTCTGGACATTGCAAGTTCCATTTGTGTTATTTCCGTTCACTATAATGGGAAGGTCCAGAAAATTTGGACTTTGACCTTAGGTTCACCGATACAAAATACAAGATTAAGCAAGCTTTGTACAGTGACTAATATAATCTTATGCAAATGCCTTCGCAAGCTTTTCAAATATTTTCGAACAAAAACCTTGGCTTTTGGGCACGATTCCACAAAACATTTTGGAAGCCAAGGTCACATTAAAAGTCCCTGATGACCTGACCTCGGTTGACCTTGTGAGACAAGTGCACGGTGATCGTGGTCAACGCGAGTGGTTCGAGCATGTCGGGTCCGCGGCCATGTGAGCAGTTGTGTACGCACGTGCCCGACGGGGAATGAGCCGATTGGGTCGGGGCCCGGCCGCTGAGATAGGCGGGTCGTAAGCCTCCCAGAGAAGGCAGCTGGGCCGCGCACGGCCGCCGCACGGGATATGGACTCTCCGGTGAGCAGCGGGCGATGAAGAAGGGACGACGGGTCCGTGGGCTTGGTCCTTCCGGGGCCCTGATTGGGTGCCAACGTTCGGGGGGGGGGTATTACTCTGTTTAGGCTACGTGGGAGATGCTCATTGTGGATCAGGGGCTCGTCTAGAATCAGGTCTGGGGTTTGAGAGTACGGCTTGGTAAAGGTTTGTAAAATGCCGTTTAATAAATATGTTGTGTTGGCTAAGACGGAGGTTTCAGTGGCGTTGAGTAGAGTCATGAACGAAACGGATATGAAGGAATCAGGGAGGGAAAGAACGGCAAGTTGCGCCATTAGGCGTGACTTGCAATGAGGCCTTTTATCGTGACCCCGGAGGTCACGTTAGGTCCCCGGTGCGCTAAACCTTACCGAAGTGGCTGGGCGAGCTTTCATACACTGTTACCCACCATGCGGGAAGATGCTGCCTGCTGCTACGGGGTGGCAAAGCCGAGTTGGCAGGTGGGCCTACTTGGCCTTTCTGTCCCGGAAGGAAGCCGATGAGGGTCCCCACCATCCGCCCAACCGGCTGCCACCGTAAGATGCGGCAGCATTCTTCGATGGTGGTACAGTGTATAAAGCTCGCCCAGCCACTTTCGGTTAGTAGCGGCACCGACCTAAACGGTGACCTCCGGCACGAAAAACCATGCAAGTCCACGCCAACAACCCCTCTCAAACCAACCACAAACCACAAACGTAAACGGTAAACCGGCTTAAGCTGGCTGTTGCTGAAGCGCAGGGTAGGCCAGAGGTGAGAGCACGAAGGCTCTAAAAGCCCCACAACCTGAATATTTTTTTTTTGTCAAAGTGTGGGAAATTGATGTTCAAACAGCTATGCAAAATTTGGAGGCGCTGCGCGTTGCCGTTTTCCCGCTATTCCGGAAAAAAAGACCTAGGGGGGTCAAAATAATGTAACCCCCCCACCATGAGGCCGAGGTGTTAATGAATATATGTGAAAACATGTTATACCAATACGCAAGGGGAGGGGTAACAACCCGTCTCTCCACATACCGTCGCAGGCTGGAGTCCATTTTGTTCAACTCGCACAAACCAAAGTGGGAAAAATTAAGGATCACGCAGTCTTAAGTATCAACGATAATATGAATATACACAAGGGAGCGCCAGAAGGGTAAATAAATAAGGATGAGGCATATGCACAGACATATCGAAAGCCCGAGTTGAAAAGACTAACCTTCAACCAAAACTGGATTAATAAGTAATTAGGAAACTATATTTATCTCACATCATTGTCTGTCCGTGGATGTGGTACAGATACCTAGTTTTTTCGAAAAAACGAGGTAAGCTTTGGGTGGGCTTGGTATTGGACAGCGCTGAGGGCAGTAGTTTTTTCCTTTTGCGAGGACAAAGAGCTACCGGCTACGCTGTTTAACTTTCTCTTTTCGGTTGAAGTGAATAATATACTTGATACTCGCTTAATTATCATGTTGCTTGATGAGGGGGAATTTTTGGTTATAATATATTCATTTTACCAGTTCTTGATAGATTTTACTTGACAACATTTTGTAACCTAAGACCCAGGCTAATAACTTCTCCAGTCTTGACTCGCCCCTGCGCGGTTATGCAGCTTACAGTTAACGCAATGAAACGCATTATGTTAACTGCTCACAATTGTGCAATGTTGCAATGTTAATGCATGGGAGAAGCATGTAAAGTTACTTTTACCAACTCCAGGTGGTGTTGAAAAATTCCATCCAACGGTCTCTTAAAATGTGCATTTTGTATGTATTTAAACGCTGAGCCAAATAATGCAATATGTTGATTGCTCTCTTTCATACTTGCTGCATCTGCCACTGTACACAAATGTTCGAACTTTCAATGAAAATACCATTATTCATTATATTTTTCAATACAAAATTGGTATCCGTCACTATATTCGAACGCATTTGTAGGATGTCACGAAGCCCCATAGACAGAATAAATGCCTCCCCATTTTATCATTGCCCAGTGAGCCCTTTGATTTTCATAATACTTCAGTTTATACTCAGGAATAGACGCACGAGGGTAGATGCCTATCGAATGTGATATATATATATATATATATATATTAGGTTGAAAATCCGTTCAAAACTGAGCCCGACATCACATTTTTCCAGAAAAAAAAGTTTATTGGACCAAAAACACCGATTTATTTCCTTATGTGCGCCGCCGTGGCGCTAGCGGCCCCGGCGCACTACGCGGACCAACCTGGGTGACAGCAAGCCAAACGGCAAACACCCTCACCCAAGTGATGCATTAATCACTTAACAAAACGAAGCAAGCAAAAGAACGCGGAACACACCGAACTGAAAACCCACACAATGAACTGAATATGTATGTATGTATTTACGGCGCTCCACAAAGTGGGTTTCCAGCAACCACGTCGATGAACATGTAATAACAGATGAACATGAAACACACAAAAAAACACAAATGCACAAATGTTTAAAAACTAGCATACGACGCATTTCCATCCAATTCTAACATTCACCTGCTGACATGTAGAGGTCAGGGCAGATTTGAAGACACGCCTACTCTCGGTGCTGACGCACGCACCTCTGCGGGCAGCCTGTTCCAAGCATGGATTGCGCGAACACAAAAAAGAACGACGGCCAAACTCGCGTCCGCCACGTGGCTAGTTGCAGCAGCTCATCGGTAGTAATTTGCCCGCAGTGGCCACGAGCAGAGACTTCGGGAGCGGCGAACTACCCGCTCACGCAGAATCTCGGTGCGCTAGAGGGCTGCAAGTGTTGTTTCGTATTAGCATAACATCGCGTTCGCATATCATGTCGTCGATTTTCGGCCATCCCAGCCTCACGTAGCACGGGTGTCACTCTGGTCAACGGCACCCCATATTACAAGCGATACGGGCGCCAAAAGCTCAGAGCTTTCTGCACGTGGTGCTCTGTTGTTTCGCGGTGCAGCTTTCCCCAGACGGATAGGCAGAAACGCACATGGGGGAACACAAGTGCTTCGATCAGCAGCCGTTTGCGTTTCGGTGCGGGAGACGTCACTGTCGCATCTTCCTAGCGAGTCACAACCAAGGATGCGTAACAGACGGCGCACGATGGCGGATACTGCGGCTCCACGAGGGCACGAATGCGACGCGTGACGCCAGGATCTTGACGCTTTGTGATGCGTTTGAATATGGCTGTTTGCCCGAAAGCGAGCTGAAAAAATGCGGATCGGTTGATGATTTCGCCGCGATTTAATGAGAACCAATTCGCGTTTTGAGAGGATGTAATTTTGGAGACTGTTTTTGAGTGGTGAACCAGTTATTTGCTATCGACAGATTTTTCTCTATACGTATTTTGAGCTCTGACATGTTGAGGGGCTGGTCAGCGTCAAGAAACTGGGCGTCATCAGCGTACAATATTATTCTCCCGTGAACTGTTACATCTAATGAGTCTGGCCATCCCAGCGGACTGTTAGGCGCTGTGGAGGGCTCCCGTCACGGACGCTACGGCGAAGCAGCGGCGCCGCAGCCGGCCCGACGGACAGACAGCCCCGGATGTTGTAGTCGGCGGCACAAAGGCGGCGTCGCCACCCGGCGCGCGCGGTCCGGAGCTCGCCAGGTGTGGGGACATGGCCGCAGGAACCGCCTGTTCCGCCACCAGGATCCAGATTCGTCCGGCGTCCGCTCGGCAGCTTGATAAGGTATGACCTCCTCCGGTCAATACCCACGATGACGCCGGAGCGGTCCCAGCGGCTGGTCTCGGCGTTCTGAATATAATATCCACGTGGCCACCGAAGGGCAGGGCCCGACAGCGACGCCACCTGTCTCCCGATCCTCTCATCTGTAGATGGCGCTGTCAATTTGCGCTCGACTGTCATAGGTGGCGCTGGCAGACCAGCCGACTCCGGCGGCTGACCTTGACTGCCGCCTCGGGACTGTGGCGGCTCGGACGATCGAGCCCGTTGTATCCGCGGCAGACTGAACCCCTCCCCCCACCTGCGTGGGTATTTGAGCGGGAAAGTCGTCCGGCAGAATCCGCAGGCAGATGCTATCCCTCCAGCAGAGCAGGAACATGGGCACCTTCCGCAGCACGTAGTAATAAGTGGCGGACTGGCTGTCGCCCAGGGCCACTGTCGCCTCGAACAGTACAACGCAGGTGAGCGGGGTGCGGCCAGCTGATGTGAATCTTGCCGAATCTGTGACGGGCAGCAGCAAACCAGACGCGATTCCCAGAGACGCCGCCATGCCAGCCCCCTCACTGGACGGGAGGCGAGCGGGTACGGCGGCGGCTGCAGAGGTCAGGTGCGGCACCCTGAAGACGCTGGACGGGAGGCGAGCGGGTGCGGCGGCGGCTGCAGAGGTCAGGTGCGGCACCCTGAAGACGCTGGACGGGAGGCGAGCGGGAGGCGGCGCTGCATATATGTGCGGCAACCCTGAAGACGCCGACGGGAGGAGAGCGGGTGCGGCGGCGGCTGCAAGTCAGGTGGGGCACCAACTGAAGACGCCGGACGGGAGGTCTAGTGGCTGCGGCGGCGGCTGCAGGGTACAGGTGCGGCACCCTGAAGACGCCGACGGAGGAGAGCGGGTGCGGCGGCGGCTGCAGAGCGTCAGGTGCGGCACCTGAAGACGCCGGACGGCGAGCGACGCCGCCATAGCAGGTGCGGCACCCTGAAGGACGCCGGTACGGGAGGCGAAGCGGCTGCGGCGGCGCTGCAGGGTACAGGTGCGGCACCCTGAAGACGCCGGACGGGAGGCGAGCGTGTGCGGCGGCGGCTGCAGAGGTCAGGTGCGGCACCCTGAAGACGCCTGACGGGAGGCGAGCGGGTACGGCGGCGGCTGCAGGGTACAGTCCACCCAAACACGACGACACGTCGCGGCGGCTGCAGAGGTCCATGGGCGGCACCTGAAGACGCCGGACGCGGAGGCGAGCGGGTACGGCGGCGGCTTGCAGGGTACAGGTGCCGGGCACCCTGAAGACGCCGGACTGGGGAGGCGAGTCACCCCCAGACAGTGCGGCCCTGAAGACGCCGGACGGAGGCGAGCGGGTTGCAAGCGGCGGCGCAGAGGCTCAGCTGCGCACCCTGAAGACGCCGGACGGGAGGCGAGCGGTACGGCGGCGGCTGCAGGGTACAGGTGCGGCACCCTGAAGCCCATCAGCGAGCAGTGTGCGGCGGCGGCTGCAGAGGTCATCGCACCCTAAGACGCCTGTACACATCTGGTACGGCGGCGGCTGCAGAGGTCAGGTGAACGGCACCCTGAAGACGCCGAACGGGAGGCGAAGCGGCGTGCGGCGGCGGCTTCAGAGGTCAGGTGCGGCACCCTGAAGTGGACGCTGGACGGAGGCGAGCGGGTGCGGCCGCGGCTGCAGAGGTCAGTGCGCAGCCCTAAGACGCTGGACGGGAGGCGAGCTGGGTGACGGTGGCGGGCTGCAGAGGTCAGGTGCTCATCCCTGAAGACTCCGTGACTGTAAGGCGAAAAGCGGGTGCGGCGGCGGCTGCAGAGTCAGGTGCGCACCCTAGACGCTGACGGAGGCGTACGGGGTGCGGCGGGCGGGCTCAGAGGTCAGGTGCGGCACCCTGAAACGGGCGGACGATCTAGCGGGTACGGCGGCGGGCTGCCAGGGTACAGTGCGGCACCCTGGAAGACGCTGGACGGGAGGCGAAGCGGTACGCGCCTGCAGAGGTCAGTGTCGTCATCTCAAGACGCTGAGACGGGAGGCGAGCGGGTACGGCGGCGGCTGCAGGGGTCAGGTGCGGCACCCTATATATATCCTCGACGGGAGGCGATGCGGTACGGCGGGCGGCTGCAGAGGTCAGATGCGGCCCCTTGAAGACGCTGGACGGGAGGCGAGCGGGTTCGGGCGGCGGCTGCAGAGTCAGGTGCGGCACCCTGAAAGACGCTACGGGAGGCGAGCCGGGTGCGGCGGCGCGCATACGGTGCGGCATCCCTAAACACAGAGTCATCGGGCGGCGGCCGCAGAGGTCAGGTGCGGCACCCTGAATATATCTCACTGAGGCGAGCGGGTGCGGCGGCGGCTGCAGAGGTCAGGTGCGGCACCCTTTGAAGACGGCTGGACGGAGGCGAGCGGACTCCTCAGGTACAGTGCGGACCTATAACTACTAGGCGAGCGGGTACGGGGCGGCTGGCAAAGAAGGTCAGTGCGGCACACACTGAAGACGCCGGACGGGAGACTAATGTCGGCTGCGGGCGGCGGCTGCAGGGTACAGGTGCGTCACCTGAAACCCAGTCTGATCATCGGCGGCGGCGCACACGCACCGAAACGCGACGGGAGGCGAGCGGGTACGGCGGCGGCTGCAGGGTACAGGTGCTGGCCACCCGAGACGCCGGACGCGGAGGCGAGCGGGTACGGCGGCGGCCTGCAGAGGCAGGTGCGGCACCCTGAAGACGCCGGACGGGAGGCGAGCGGTACGGCCCGGCGGCTGCAGAGTCAGGTGCGCACCCTGAAGACGCTGACGGAGCGAGCGGGTCGGCGGCGGCGCAGAGGTCAGTGCGGCACCCTGGAGACGCTTGGGACTGGGAGGCGAGCGGGTGCGGCGGCGGCTGCAGAGTACAGCGGGTGCGGCGGCGGCTGCAGGGTACATAACTGCGTTGTCATCGACCGACGATGGCGATGCAGGACGCTCCTGCGTCAGAACCCGCTCGAACATCGCCGCCAGTCGCTCTTCTCTCTGAGCCGCTTCCTGTTGGGCCTGGGCGGCCATCTCTGCCTGCTGCACGAGCAGTGCCGTTAGGCGCACTGTGTGCTCCTCACTGTCCGCCGTGGCGCGAGTTCGTCACCACTCACGTCACACTCGTGCACGGCGCACGTGACACACGTGACGCTTATTCGGTCGATCTCGGTCCTACCGACCGCGCCATGTTCGAGTTTCACCGCTTATTCCATGCAGGTGCACCCATTGACCTCTATAGGTACGCGTACGCGCGTGCCCACACAACTAACAGTCCGCGCTAGCCGCCGCCGTGGTGCTAGCGGCGCCCGGCGCACTGTGGGCCAACCTGGGTGACAGCAAACCAAACAGCTTTGACCTATACTCCAAGTTTGTTCAGACCCGACGGGGGTCTGAACAAACTTAAAACCGACGGAAGGGGCGTATAACCGCCCCAGATATCTCGAAAACTACGCAATGTAGCGATAAGCGAAAAACGGCGTTATGTAAACCGTGATGAGTACTGGAGAAATTACAAGATGATGTTTTGATCAGATCAATATTGAGGTCACCAGAGGTCAAAAGTAAAACAGGTCAAATTTTGCTATATTTCGAGCGAATTGAGCATTGCTTTACATAATCCGGGCTAGCTAGGTAACTAAGATAGCTAAGAACATTCGGTATAAAGCACTACTGAAATGCCCTTGAAATGCTTTTTTGCAACATCTTTCAGATTTGAAAATGGGTCAATAGTTGAGGCTCCAGTGGTCAGCAAATGTCAAAATGCTTAACTTCACGGAAAAGATGTTTTGCTAATAACTTTTTATTTCTAAAAGCCAGAGGCTGGGGGGATCCAACTGCGCGCAAATCGGTATTTTAAATTAACATTTTTAATTAATAAAAGCATTGGTCATCATCGCGTTTCTCTCGTCAAAATTCATTGAATCTGATATCGAATGACCTAGCTAGTCAAATTGAAACCAAATACCTTTAAGCTGACCTGAGGTCAAGCCAAGATCAAGTAAAATTTCATATCACTCGACACAATCTATAAGAGAAAACAGAATGGCGAGAACCCAATCACTCTGGTCTCACGACCACGTAGAAGATTGAGTTGTTTGTACAAAACCATATGCACAGGGCAATTTGGATTTGACATAGAGGTTACGAAGAAAAATTACAACATGCATGCTTTTGCTTAGCTCCAACATAGTCATTTTGATGAAAATGGTTATATTTAGCAAAGTTTATTCGATTGGTGCACATTTCAATTTTCTCCCATTGACTTGTAATGGGAGGTCACGAAATTGACATGTTCTCAGGTCACCGATATAAAAAATCCGAGATCTAAGAACTGAAGATACATATGTCCTTAGTACACACTGCGAGTTTTAAACTATTTGGTTAAGCAAAGTGGCTTTGGCATGATGTAAAACTTTCAAAAACGTGACTTGACGTCAGGCCATTAAATGTAACCTGTTACCTGACGACGTGACCTTGAAAGTTAGGAGATTAAAACTTTGACAAAGTGTGGATAATGGCTGTCCTAGCAGTTGTACGAACTTTGGCGGCGCTGCGAGTGTCACCGTGTTTTCGCTACTTCTGCAAAACCTCAGGGGGAGTGAATATCCGCCCCCGTCAGTGCGCGGGTAAAAGGCGATTATTCATGTTAAAAAAACGGACGCATAAAATCCCCGATAGCGTCTAAACCCTGGTTTTGAAGCTTGTAATAATAAAGTTTTACAATATATACTTGCTAAAAACTTTTTTGTTCTCAAATAATTATTAAATGCTTATAAGATTGGCATTATACAATATGGCATTTTACATTATACGGGGCAAAAGGATTTTCTCTGTATTTTTCATTTATTATGACCCCGGAACCACATTAACCCATCATTGACTGAAGCCCCCACTTGGAGAGGGGGAGGGGGTGTTAAACGCTCGACTAATAGACGTTCGTAATAGCTAAAAAATGAAACACCAATAGTGCTCTCAACGTGAATTGTTAGGAAACTTCCCCAAAATCTATTTTACGTCTTCTGTGCAAAAATGAAGCAATGTCAACCCTTTTTTCTTTCTCACGATATAGAGAATTCACGGACGTCACTACATACGCATTTGACACAAAAAATTAACTAAACCTATAACCATACAAATGTCATAGGTACAGTGAAGTGTATATGTTCTGTCCACCCCATCAACACCACCTCTGTCTCTGTCTCTGTTTGTCGGTGTTGCACGCAGTGGAATCCATTGCAGATACTATAGCCCTCTCCCCCGGTATCGGAGATCTATTGCAGCACCCACTGACGCCTCCGGCGAACGAAAAGAAACATCGCCCCAGAGCAATGGAGGGTTAATTTCGAATAGTGCACTATTCTAGCAGCTACTAGCCGTTTTCACGACGGATTTATTCGCCGAGCGCATCGACACCGGGTGGTATCGAAGAAGTGGTCAGAACATTTGCACTACACTGTACATACAACTTTACAGCGCGTCACTGCGCGTGAGGACAGCGCGAATCTGCTCAGCGAAACAGGTGGCACAAACCCACGGAACCTCACCACCTGTCATCTCCCATTGCCTGGCCCGTGCGTGTTCTGATAACAGACGTCTGTCAAGTACCATGTCCCCGGAGGAGGACACCCACTCTGCTCTGAGTTGTCACACACACGTACTGCGCGACGTCGTCGGCTTTACTCAACTCTTGCAGGTGCGGAAAGAGTGAAGGCTATTCTGGTGCTACTTGTTGGGGACGAGCGTGATAGAGTGTTGGTCAATCTGATGTGGCGCCGCCCAGACAATGACTACGCCTCACTTCGAATCACTGTTGCACGACTGACATTCCACAGCTCAGACACCACTGGATATTGTCCTTCACCCAAGAAAACCTAAGCCCTTAATCCCCAATTAATGACATGTGTGATGTCGGGTCGCACAGCCTAGCCTTTTCAAGTATGGCTGCGCCCCAACAATCTGCCGTGGAGCCTCCCACAGTTGCGACATTTGCTGCCCCTCGGTCGGCAGTATATGCTGGTGAGATATATATATTCGGACACACAAGCGTGCATGTAAGTGGTGCAGCCACCAGCCTGATCAGGTACTGAGGATCGGATAAGACCGAGACCAATTTCAGAGGGCTTCAGTGATTATTTATGGCGAGTCAAATCTAGCGTTTTATGTAGTTCCAGTTTTACGTCTCTCGAGTGACGAAGGTTCGATTTAAATTCTCCCTACCCCCAATATCGCGTTTATGTACTTATAATAGCAAGTATGCAATATTGCATAGTATTGCCATTTGCTGCAATTGATGCAGAAATCAATAAGGTAGATTGCACTTCTAGCCTATTTGCTATTCCCCAGCAACGCTTGCTCAGATACTATCTAGCCGTCCACCATACGTTTTATTTCATTTGCCGCCAGTGGGTACATGTTGGGACTGTATTCTTACAGTAGTCCAGTGTGATTTGATTGGATTGTCAGCTAGACCAACAGATCACTATAATGTGACCTCGGCGTCGAAAAGATTCATAGCGTCTATTATGGCGCCTCAGTGGGCTAGCTTATGCCTCTGGCCCGTTTGTCCATATATTATATTATATATACCGCGTGAGTCTCACCAGCCAATTTGAAGGGCTATTTAAAGCCTAGAATCTCGCGGTCGAGGTGTGAATAGATAACCGCTCGATAATTTAATAATCCGCCCGAAAGTGTAATCATCTAGGGCGTGAGCTTGCCAAATCCTCCGTACTAAACTGGTACCTAAGTAAAACAAGACCTACCACGACTGTCCCGGGGGTCACCCGATTATTCTACAAAAGACACCACATGGAGTTTGAGTTGTATTGTGAAAACAAATCTCGTGGTAATTTCCATCTCTATAGAATAATGAGCTCAGTCAAAGACACAAGGGGGGCACCACCCGGTGAACCTACCCACACCGTACCGATTTGACAACTCCCACGGAAAAATGCCAGCAAGAGCCACCCATTCTTAGACCGAGAACGGCCCTGTACGAGGCACATCGCTCTTTTGAGATGGAGAGCTAACAGATAGGGAAAGTCCTCACTCTGAAAGGACTGGCTCTCCGCGAGTGGGCCACCTCTGGAGAGGCGTGCACGCCGATTGATGTCAAAGGCTACCATTAAAGCCCAATGTCGGAAGGAATTTGGCCCCTCTGAAAGCCGGCCCCTTAGTGGGGCCCTCTAGGCGACCCCGTGGGGGCCCCTCTGGAGAGAGGGCCCTCGGGGCCGCCTCTCTGAGGCGGCCCCGAGGCCCCTCTTGAAAAGCGGCCTTGTGGGGCCCCTCTTAGCGCCTCGTGGGCCCCTTCTGAGGCAGGCACGTATAAGGACAGGATTTCGCCCGCGACGCGCGGTGCCTAAAAAAGGACCCCCTCCCGAGCGTTAAAGGGCCCCCTCCTGAGCGTCTGAAAGGGCCCATGGGCACTCGGGCCCCTCCGTGCTGAAAAGGCCAATATTGCATGTTCAGGGCCCTTCTACCCGCCCAGGGACCCTTCTAGTCTGGGGTCAAGGGCCTCTCTGACATACCAATAGGGCCCTTTTGAACTTCCCAGGGGCCCTCAAGCCCCTCATGTCAGTCCAGGGGCGCCCTTAAGACCTACCCCCCATCGTAAAGGAACTTGCTCTGGCTGCTTTGTCACCATACCGACATTCCAAGGGGCCCATCTAAACCTGCTCAGGGCCCCCTCTGATCTTTCCAGGAGCCTCTCTGACCATTGCCCAGGGGTCCCTCAGTGCTCGTTACAGGCCCAGTTCCGGCATGTTGTTTCATGACCCTGCTGAATCGCCCAGGCGACCTTTTGGTATTAGCCAGAGGCCCCTCGGACCCTCAAACCAGGGTCCTTTTGAAATGTCCATGGGCCTTCTTGCGTTCTTTCAGAAAGGGGTCCTGTTTTGGGCGGTGGCCCTAAATGGCCTCTGAAGTGCTCTTAACTCTCCAAAAGACCATGCTTGCGTGGTCTCAGACTTTTGATAGAGTGTCCATATACCGCGCTTCGCAGTCTCGTCGGCCCTTTTGCGCGCGCTCGCCGCTCACCGAAAAGCGCTCCCTGGCCTCCAGGGGAGCGCGAGGGGGGAGCGCCACTCCTGGCTACGTTCCTGCTCAGAGGCGGCCTGGTGGCCCCTCTGAGATGGCCCCCCGTTTGGCCCAACTTGTTTTTTTTTTTTTTTTTAATTAAAAATGAAAACAATACAAGGAAAGTCAAAGGAAAGGTTGTACGATCCAGCCGTTTTCACGATGGATTTATTTTGCGTGAAATGTTTTAAAACATTTAACGTGCTTTTTAAAATTTTAATAGTAGCCGTTTTCACGATGGACTAATTTTGTTTGTTTGTTTCTTTCTGTTGGCTTCTATTCTTATATCAATGGCGAAAAAATACAATCGCTTTAAAATTTTCTTACCGCACTATTAAACGCCAAAATAACCTTTTCAGGTTCCGCCACCATACAACAATTTGACACATTGACGAGAATGCATATTCCAGGGCATAATACTAAAAAATTATCGCCGCTTTCCGCGGCGCAATTTTGATTTTAAAGTTCCTATTCATATGTGTTGTGCCTTATAACAATTACTAATCAATTCACTATATTCTAGGATAATATTAAGTTCAAATAACCCAAAATTCTAAGAGTATGAGGACTAATTCTAACCGACCCCTTATACCAAGAATATCCTAGTGGCCAGAGATTGCTTAACTCCGAGCTCCTAAAATGTAGTGCTAATAATGAACATGCCTTATTGACGGCCAATTAGCCTCTATACATTGTCTACCATACCAAATTTCAAAATTATATCCTCATTATTGATACTAAGTTATTGACATCTCTCTACACAGGGTATTGGCCTTATTATGATTCGTTCAAAGGTTGGGTATCAGAATTGTGCCAGACTCTCGCCTTATATTATATTGTACACGACGCGCACACCTCTCACTGCGTACTTTATAACATCAACGAGTGTAAACAAGCAAAACCTGTCCGAAATATTTTACTGATTCTCATACATTTGTTATAAAAGCTATTTAGATAAAATTTTAGTGACCTCTTATTTAAATTGCGGCAAAGACATATTTTCGTTGTTATCAAGCTGCAGAATTGACTTCACCTGCCACACTAACTACACTTCAGCGTTCCGACACGCCTCAACATTAAATGATCATTGAAGTCCTTCCGATAGAAACGATATATATATATACCATTAACCTAATGATGTAAGTCAGAGTTTTCGTTCTACATGTCGATAAACACAAATAATGTTACGAGGTAACATAAAACATGTGTTGACATGATATCTCTCGCTATATTGCTTTGGTTCTTCTGGTGACCTTTGATACCTGACCCCTGGAAACCTATGAAATAAGTATTTTATACATACTCAGTGTTACCCATAAGTCAATACCTCATGGAGAGTGTCTCGATACCTGGCTTGAGAGAAGTTCCTCTGGGAGGTGACGTAAAGATATATGTCGAACATAACATTTCTGCTCATATAGAGAAAACAGTAGGCCCTTATAACTCAAATTTCACCTTTGACCTGACCTGTGACGTCACCACTGGCCTCTAGGGCTACACAAATTATTTTACCCCGATGAACTTTCCTGGGCTATCGATTGCCGTTTGATTCAGCACGATCGTCTGATTTGTTCCGAAGATAAAACGGGGGGCTAAAAAAAAGACCTTCCAGTGACTCGTGTTAAAGAAAATAACCCAGTGACTGCCGGGTTAACCTGCATGGCGTAAGGGTCTTTAGCCGAACGCGCGGCTTAGGGGGTAAATTTACCCTCTCATAACTTCCGAACCGATGACTTCAGCGAGACGCACAAGGCGGCGATCAAAAGCTCGCATAAAGACAAATATAATGCATATTCGAAATATGTAAATCAAGGTCATATGACAGGTCACGGTCAGGCCATATCCAAAATCAACTTATTTGAGTTAATGGTTCATACTTTAACCCGCGCGGCGTAGGGATCTCCAGCCGAACGCGCGGCGTAGGGGGTAAATTTTACCCCCTATTATCTTCCGAATTAATAACCCCAGCGAGACGCAAAAGGCTGCGATCGAAAGCTCTCAATGAAACAAATCGAATGCATATCCAATTTTTTTCAAGTTAGGTCAAATGTCAGGTCAAATGGAAAATTCGAGTTAATTGTGTTAATGGTTCATACTCTCAATTATAATCCTTTGATTAAGACTATCAATGCACATAAAGGTCTCAAAGGTATTTTACATCTCCTGCATTAAATAAAAGTAAATTTGCATCCAAAGGTCAAGGTCAAGATCAGGTCGCAAAAGGTCACTGTCACGAAGAGGTCAACGAAAGTCTTGTGACACATGTTTTAGGGGTTATTTACACGAAAAATGGATAGCAAACGCCATGTTTTACAACGTGACCCCATAAAAGGTCAAGATCAGGTCATCTAAGGTCAAAACTGGAAACTGACTAATATGAATAAACAGTACATGTTTCTAGGTCAGTTTTGTCTCATAAATACAAAAATGACATTTATATAGGTGTATCAGGTCAAAAACTAAAAAACAAATAAAAAATGACGTCATGCTTGCTTGGATGCTTGGAGAGCAATCAGTCACTGAAAAATGAAGATATTACTTTGAAATTGGGCTTCTGTATTTCTTACACTTTGTTCTTTAATATGTATTCCGTTTTTTTAATACCATGACAAATTTCAATTTTTTGGGAAATTTCTGAAAACATCCATTTTTGGGATTTTGGGGAGTCAAAAACATAAAGTTGTGTAAATCCAAAACTGTCATTTTGTAGACAATACAATTTCCGTCCTTTTGCAGTTTTGCGTTTGCAATTTGTATTTAAGCCATGTTTTCTACGAAGCATCAAACATTTATCGTTATTCAACCCAAAATGGCATGACATGACATCATCAAAACGTCATCATCTCCCAAAGTTCAGAATTATTTTCGACTTTTTTTAAGAAGACGTCAAATTGATGCTGAATAAGGTACTGAAACTTTGATGCCGTTATCTGTTATAGTTTTCAAGTTATTGCGGAAATCCGAGAAGGGGGAGGGTAATATTTACCACTCTCCCTACGCCGCGCTCCAACGGGAGGGGGGCCTAAATCGACCCACCCTGATATTTGTATTGCATAACCGTTTACACATGCAGCTGATCTTTCTGAAGTTCTTAGTAGCTGAGTTAACAACAATTATACGGATGCTGTCAAAATTTCATTTATATGTGTCAGAGACCTTGGGAGGTAATGACGTTTTAGTGACGTCATGTTAGTGAAAGAACAATAAATATTGACAAAATCGTAAAAATAGAGTTTTCCAGCAAAATGCAAACACAGAACGGCAAAGATAAGAAATGTCATTGTCTTTAAAATAGTAATATCAGATTTTCAAAGTTTTTGATTTCTTACTTCCCAAAAAATAAATCCGAAAAATCACTATTAAATCCAAATTGTCAAAGATGTTTGACAAACCCAAATATATGTGAGAGAACAAGATAGAAAAATACATTAAAACAAAATGTAAGTAATCATGATCCGCGAATCTATCGAGTAATGCTGCAAGAGTAAGAAAACCTTCTGGACTCATTTTGGTAGAATAACCTTTTTATTTTGTGTAGTAACAGATGCAAACAGTAATACTTTAATAGGAATCACCCACAGGACGGCCGATAAGTAAAAATAAATTAAACACGTGGATTTCCGCCCAGACGAGCGAGGGTGGAAATATCGTACAACGACCAGGGATGCCAAATAAATTATTATCGGCCTAAGTGTAGGTATTATTTTATCATATGTTCTTACCTCCGTGAAACTGGTACAAAATACGCGGTAAAATGTAAATCCTGCGGCGGCCAAACGAGCCGAGTTGACTTAAAGGGATTATACGGGTTCCTCAGAAAATTGATTACATAGTAAAACGTACTGTATAAGGTGGTTTGAAAGGCCAACGACCACATTTCTTGTGAAAAATGCCGATCTCTTTACGTGGAAGACCGTTTCGTAAATGTTCGGGTGATCCACCACGTACTGCTACGCAGGTATAGACAGCCTCTGACCACGGCCCTGCCAATCGCCGGTCCCAAGGATGAGAGATATTAAAAATGCGTGAGCGATAAGTCCCGATCAAGTACTCTTATCAGGATACAAGTCCCTTGAAAAAGTCAAAGGTTTATAACGCTGATAATTGCGATGATGATATGATATTAAATCGAGGCAAGCGAGGTCCTCTCATCATGCTCTTAAACGTGTTTTAAGCACATACAACTGCAAAAGAGTGCATTTCCTTTCAGGACGGAAACCCGTATAATCCCTTTAACATTGATTTTCTGAGAGCTGAAAACCTTTTACCACATGTTCGCGCTAATGCTAAAAACATACTGATACATATGATAATGTGTATTTCTGAGACAAATCTAGTCTAAGAACATGCATTTTTATTTACATTTATCAACTTCTAATTTTGAGGTCTTCTGATAGCAAACTCAGTTGGAAACACAGTAGGGAAATGCTAAAAAAATAGAGCGCACTAAAAATGAAGCCGATGACGTCAGAGCCTGCCATGGGCTTGCTTGTTAACGCTCCAAAATTAGAGCACGTTTATGAACACTATTGACAAAATCCACTCGGGACACCTGGAATCAAAATGTCACACCCCTGTGAAGTCATATAAGATGCAAAATTAAACAAAGATCTTTCTTATTTCCTGTACAAGCCTTAAATACCCAGATGCACATAGAAAATGTAATTTGAATTTCAAATATATGAAAAGTCATGTAAAAAATTATATTCAACAATCTTAATTAAGCTTAACTGTTTAAGTTTGGTCCTCTAATAAAAGTTTTTTTCAGAAAAAATGCATTACTCGCAACGGATCTGATGTGTGTTTTTAAAAAATAATTATAACAACTATATATTCACAACACGTTACTTGCTCTTTTATTTAGCGTTTTTCTATTTTCTATGATTTTTCGAATATTTATTGCTTTTCCACTAACATAACGTCACTAAACCTGCATTTTCTCCCAAGGTCTTCGAAAATATATTTTAAATTATTTAATAATATACAAACCTTGCTGACTTTATCGAAAAATGTCCAAATCATCTCTGTCTCCCCTAAATCCTGCAACGAAGCTACACAGTCGTTTCCCAGATCAACCGACTCTGTTCTCTGAATGACCCGTCTTAACCTCTCCAGAGTCACCATGCCGTTGGCTCTGCGTCTCACGCTGCTGGCCGCCGTCATCACCGCCGCCTCCGCCAGCTGCCCGTCTTCCGACTGGAAACAGTTCAGAGACATGTGCTACTGGAAATCCAACGACACTAAGCGTTGGGAAGATGTCGTCGATGCCTGCCACGAAGTGCTTCCCCTCGCCACCATGGTATCGATCCACGATCTTCACGTCAACACCTTCATTGCTGCGGATATGCTGAACTACACCCAGGCCTGGCTCGGCCTTTATCGGTTCTTAGACTCCGGAGACTGGAAGTGGAACGATGGATCGCCGTTTGACTTCAAGCAGTGGTACGGAGGCGACCCGGAATACGTGGGGACGGCGTGTGGTTTGATGAACTATGGAAACCCGGGTACCTGGACGGGGTACAACTGCCGGTCTTTTGACTATACTTATATGTGTCAGATAGCTGCGACCGAGGACGATGCGACCGAGGTCTAGTTGGTGCCAGTTTCAGACAATATTTGTTCAATGTCCAACCGATGTCCCAGACCATGATCAGCTGTCCGTCCGAAACTGTTCGAAAATCATGTTTGTTCGGAATTTGTCCGCAAGCTGAAAATAAATATGATAAGGAATATAACATATCCAGTTCGTCATTCCCAATATATTTATCAATATCGCTACAGTTAGGATATCCAAAAGCCACAATCATGATATATCCATTCATATACAGGAAGTTTTGCATTGCAAAAAAAAACAGTAATTTTCACGACATGCATCGGTGGGAATCGTATGCATGAAAATGTCTAAAGAAATATGCATATGTCTGTCCGAAACCGAATCGGTCTTCAGATAAATTCAGATTTCCGAAAATGTTTCCATCGATCGGCACTATTACTACCTACTACCGAATAACTGTATCTGACCTAATGTTTGCTTACGAAGACCTGTATCTGACATGTTACCCGCTAACGGAGACATGTATCTGACATGGTACCCGCTAACGGAGAGTTATATCTGATATAGTACTGGCTTACAAGGACCTGTATCTGACCTGGTACCCGCTAACGGAGATCTGTATCTGATCTTCGGCTGATTCTGACCGCATCTGACCATTTGTGTGCATACTGCATTGTATGTGTATACCGGCACGTTTTGGTCATTAGACTGGCACCGCTTCAATACATACTTTTGGGTTTCATGGTTTTTAAGGTTGGAAGTAAAGTAAAGGTTTGAAATGGATGAGTCGGCTGTTTTACCATCTGAACGCGATCTTGCGTCTCCTGCCAAACCGATATGAACGTAAAGAACACGAACACAGGAAATGACAGAATTTGGCAATCCTTAATCAAATCACTGTGACTGCAATATGAAGCGGGTAGTCTCAATCTGCTATGCATTTATTACTGGTAGGATCACCAGGAAGTAATAATGACTATTGAGGAAATATAATAAAGCCTTCATTGGGGGAAGGAGGGGTATTTTGGACCACAGGGGCAAATGGTAATTTGGACCACCACAGAGGATACGTCTTAAACGTCATATTAGGTGACGTTACAGCCTAAATGGCCAGAATTACCAACCATTCACTTGTTTTGTTTTATTTATGATTACTTCAGAAAATTACCATTGGTTGTAATCAACCACAGTAAGGCTTGCTTGTCATCATTGAAGTTATCTCCAAACGAGTTTACCTGTCCGGTATCCCGTACATTCCCCGAGATTTATCAGTAAAAGACAGAGTAAGGAAATCATAGCGATTATAAACAGGCTATAATGTTGTTTTTTCAAATCAACTTATATTATTATATATAATATATATAGTATATAATATATATATATATATATATATATATATATGTTATATCATTCCATGACAAATTGGATATATTGATGGTAACAGAAAACTCCTTTTATACAAATAAATATATTAGATAACCCAAAGCTTTCGTTTCAGAACCATGATCACTGCTGAGATACATTGAAGACAATGTTGACAAAAACATAAAAACACTGCAATAACCGTCTAAAATTCATAGCTGTGAATGTCACGTGGGGTTGTTCTATTTATGCTCACTGCCAATTTTCGCTGCCGTCGATGACCATGTAATAAAAAACCACCTCTACAAATTGAATGTTTTCGAGTTAACTGAATGGTGAGCCGCCTCTAACATATTCTTGTTTGTTTACTAACATTCTTTTCTAAGTATCCTAGTTACACATCCAGTCAGAAGATGATCACACTTTTCAATATGTAAGGACAATGGCATGTGAACACGATTGAACTTTACCGTCGCTGTCGATGCTCTTTCAACCTACACTAACCCCCTTCCTGTTTCCCCTTAATAAACTTTGCTCGCACCCCTTTACAAGGTTTTCGTATACTACACTTTTTACGTTCACTTGCTTCACTTTTCACGTCTTTGCTGCTTAACATTTTCTGGATTTTGGCTCCGAGTGTGATGAGACTTTGATGTCGGACTTCTCTAATGTTTCGTGCTATTACATCAGCCTGCTCGAATTCGGGTATCGTTATCCATCGTTTGCCTTCTTGTAGATGTTCTGTTTTCGATGGTTCGTGTTTTCGTTTGTTCGTTCTTGATTCGTTCCGCCTTTTCTTTTTGCTTTATTAGGTACCCTCTGGATACTTTTAGCCTTCTAAATTGCCTTCATATATATGATCGATTTCGTCGTTTCAGATATTCTTTGTCACAAATTCTGAATGCTCTCAAAAAAGAAGCCGATAACAATGCCACTTCTTAACGCGGTCGCTGTGTGCCGAATTTAGAATGGGACATAATCCTCTTGTCGTGGGTTCTGTGCACTTTGCTTTGAACACATGTGTAGTTCTGACTAATACAAGTATCTAAAAATGCCATCTCCCTTCCCTTTCGACCTCTATCGTGAATGTAACGTTTGCATGAACGTCGTTCAGCTGCTCCAGTTTCCTATCCAAATCTGTTTCTTTGGTACAACAACTAAAACATCGTCTACATATCGTAGCCAAGTCGAGCCATCACCAATTTATTTTCTGAAAAATATGATTATTTCTTAGAATTTCCATAAACAGACAGGCTGACTAGGGACTCAGCGGTGAGCCCATGGCGAGACCACTGATGTTGGAGATATTCTTCTCCATTGTAATTCGAAACAGGAAATTTGGATGTTTTCGATTACAGATGGAGAAGGAATATCTCCAACCACAGTTTGGTCTCGCCATGGGGCTCACCGTGAGTCCCGTAGCAGCCTGTCTGTTTATGGAAAATTCTAGAAAAATCGATATTTTTCAAAAATAATTGGTTGATGGCTCCGACTATGGCTGACGATTTATGTAGACGTATGTTTTAGTTGTGTACCAAAAGAAACAGATTTGGATAGAAAAACTGGAGCAGCTGACGACGTTCATGCCAAACGTTTACATTCACGATAGAGGTCTAAAGGGAAGGGAAGATGGCATTTTTAGATTACTTGTATTGGTCAGAACTACACATGTTTTCAATTGAAAGTGCACAGAATAAACCCACGAACAAGGCGAGGATATGTCCATTTCTATTTCGGCACACAGCGACCGCGTTAAGAGTGGCATTGTTATCGGTCTTCTTTTTGAGAGCATTCAGAATTTGTGACAAAGAATATCTGAACGGACGGAAATCGATCATATATATGAAGCATTTAGAGAAGCAACAATATCCAGAGGGTACCTAATAAAGCAAAAAGAAAGGGCGGAACAATCAAGAAACGAACAAATGAAAAACTACGAACAATCGAAACAGAACATCCAAACAAGAAAGGCAAAACCGATGGATAAGATACGAATTCGAAGAAGGCTGATGTATAGCACGAACATTAGAGAAGTCCGACATTTCAAAAGTCTCATCAAGGCACCGGAGCCAAATATATCAAGAAATTAGTTTAAGCAGCAAAGACGTGAAAGTGAAGTAGGAAGTAAAAAGTTGTAGTATTACGAAAGACCTTGTAAGGGTGCGACAAGTTATGTAGGGGAAACAGGAAGGGGTTATCTGTAAGGGTATGAAGAGCATTCGCAGCGACGTAAAGTTTCATTCGTGTTTCAAAATTTGCCATTGTCTTACATATTGAAAAGTGTGATCATCTTCCTGACTGGGGATGAAACTAGGATAGTTGTAGAAAAAGAATGTTATAAACAAACAAGAAAAATGTTAGGAGGCGGCTCACATCATAAACTCGAAAAACACATTCAATTGATAGAGGTGGATTTTTATTTACATGGTCATCGACGGCAGCGAAAATTGGCAGTTGCATAAAATGAACAAACCCACGTGACTTTCACAGCTAGAATTTTAGACGGTTTATTGCAGTGTTTTCATGTTTTTGTCAACATTGTCTCATATGTATACTGCACAGTGATCATGGTTCATTGAAACCGAAAGCTTTGTGTATCTAATATATTTATTTGTATAAAGGAGTTTGTCTGTTCACCATCATATATTATATATATATATATTAATATATATATATATATATATATTATATATATATATATATATATATAATATACTATATATATACATAAACATATATACATAAATCATATATATATATATATATATACATAAACATATATTACAACATATAAACATAAAACATATATATATATATATTATATATATATATTATATATATAGTAATAATATATATATATATATATATATATGGATGTTCATAGTTTTCTCATATTTTTAGCAGAAATCTACTCAAAGTCCGCTGGTAATATATAATACCACACGGGGCCGATAAAGAATTTTTGGGACAGAGGTCGTTGTTAGATTTTCCGCCGGAGACCAAAGGTCGAGACTGGGGAATCCTACAACGACCGAGGTCATACATACATTATATCGGCCTAAGTGTGATATTTATTTTATCATATGTCTCGGTATGTCTTAAGCACTAGCGCGAGCGTGTGGTAAAAGGTTTCCAGCTCCCAGAAAATCAATGCTAAGTCAATTTAGTCAAAGCTTTCGGCCCACCGGGCATTTACATTTTACCAAGCTTTGTTTACGCAGTTTTCGAAACGGAAGTAGACGTATGATAAAATAAATATTACACTTAGGCCGATATAATATCTTTAGGACCTCGGTCGTGTAGGATTTTCCACCCTTGACCATCGGTCTCGGGCGGAAAATACTCAACAACGCAACCTTGGTTCTAAATAAATTATTTTATCGGCCTCGTGTGGTTTGTATTATTATCAGATGTCTACCTCCGTTTTGAAAACTGCATGAAAATAGTTTGGTAAAATGTAATTGCCCGGCGGTCCAAAATCTTTGACCAATTGACTTAACATTGATTTTCTGAGAACTAAGAACCTTTTACCATACGCTCGAGCTAATGCTAAAGACATACTGAGACATATAATAAAACAGTGAGATCGAAACACCCCATTGACAGTGCACAAAGGAGGCCCCGGCGCCGGGACTGGACAAAAAAAATCATTTTTATACCGTGGGTAATTCAATAAGTAATGTAAAATGTGTTGTATCTCAATGACATAAAGCAGTAGAGAAAAACAACATAGACTACGTGAATCTCTAAACAATTTGCTACAAAGGGTAACCGGACAAAAGTTCGTAAACATAAGTTCGTAATGGAAAAGGTTCGTAAGCAAAGGTTCGTATGCTAAGGTTCGGATCGGATAAGGTTCGTATGGGATAAAGTTCGTAATGACAAAAGTTCGTAATGGAAAAGGTTCGTATCGGATAAGGTTCGTATTCAAAAAGTTCGTAAGGATATAGTTTCGATAGTGCACAGGTTCGTATGCTAAAGTTCGTAAGGGAAAAGGTTCGTAAGGAAAGGTTCGTAATGGAAAAGGTTCGTAAGCAAAGGTTCGTATGCAAAGGTTCGTATCGGATAAGGTTCGTATGGGATAAAGTTCGTAGCGGCGAAAGTTCGTAATGGAAAAGGTTCGTATTAAAAAAGTTCGTAACGGATAAAGTTCGTATGCGACAGGTTCGTATGCTAAAGTTCGTAAAGGAAAAGGTTCGTAATGGAAAAGGTTCGTAAGCAAAGGTTCGTATGCATAATGCAAAGGTTCGTATCGGATAAGGTTCATATTCAAAAAGTTCGTAACGTATAAAGTTCGTATGCAACAGGTTCGTATGCTGAAGTTCGTAAAGGAGAATCGTTTCGTAATGGAAAAGGTTCGTAAGCAAAGGTTGTATGCAATGGTTCGTATCGGCCAAAGTTCGTTATGGGAACAGGTTCGTATCGGATTAATTCGTATGCCAAAGATTCAAAAATGGATAAAGTGCGTATGCAAAAAAGGGTTTTCCGGTTGCAAAATGTTTAATTTATGTTTAAATTCTTCGGAGTTTTTTAAAAGTCGGAACAGTTCATAGGTCAGTAAATCTGAAACACGCAACGGAAAATGTCCTCCGCAAAAGTAGATACGCCTATAACTTTATCTGCAAATGCTTTCAAGATACAATATGCAACTAACGATCAGTGGCATATCCAAAGTGAAATTTATCACTTTTTTAAATTGAACGGTAAACGAAAAAACTGCAGGGTACTCGAGCTGTTATCGAGGCTTAGAATGTCGTATCTGTTTCTGTGTCCTTGACCTTTGACCTCTCTATTATTTTTTGTATTTTTCCTTAAGCAAAATTTGATGCTGGCGAGTCGTTTGAGCCATTTTGCGAGCAAATCGAACAGTAACGAAAAAATTACGAGGGTACCTGAGCTGTATCGATGCTTAAAAATTGTTATATTTGTCTCGTGACCTTGACATTTTCACCTCTTATTATTTTATATATTTATTTAGCAAACTTTGATTCTGGTGATTCGTTTAAGCAATTTTGCGATCAAAATCGAGAGTAAACGAAACTACAAGGTTTAACCGAGCTGGTTATCGAGCTTAAAAATGCTCGTATTTGTCTCTGTGACCTTGACCTTTGCCTCTATATTATATTTTATTTTTCCTTAAGCAAGCGATGATGCTGAGGAGTCGTTTGAGTCATTTTGCGAGCAGCTCTAACGGTAAACGACAAAACTACAGGGTACCCGAGCTGGTATCGAGGCTTAAAATGTCGTATTTGTCTCTGTGACCTTGACCTTTGCCTCTATATTATATTTATTTTTCCTTAAGCAAGCGATGATGCTGAGGAGTCGTCTATGAACCATTTTGTGCGAGCATAAATCGGATGGTAAATGAAAAAACTACGGCGTACCCCGTATTTGGTGACATTCCAATACCTTTGGAGGTCAAAGACATTGACCTAGGTCAAAACGGATTGCATGTTCGGCCATAATCGTTGATATCTAACCTATTTACTAAGTTTTGGGAAAATCTGAAAATCGGGACGCTGAAAACGAATACGAATACGACGCTTAATTGACACACATATTGCAAATCAAATTGTCCTTAGATCATTAAACTTTTCTATGACGTCTCCAAAAGTGACATGACGTCACTGAAGGTGTGACGTCACGTAATCCAATAATATTATTAGATGCCGAGCAGGCCTCATATATCAATCAAATATCCATACATCTATCGGCATTGCGAGGTGGAGCGAGCAAGGTCGATAAAGCATCCAGTACTAACATTTTCCGTTGCTAGCTTTAGCTTTTACGAACTCTATACTAAACGAACTTTTTCCAGTACGAACCATTGCATACAAACTTTTGCTTACAAAATTTTTCCATTGCGAACCTTTTCCTTTAAGAACTTCAGCATACGAACCTGTTGCATACGAACTTTATCCGTTACGAACTTTTTTAATACGAACCTTATCGAACCTTTTCCTTTACGAACTTTGACCGCTACGAACTTTATCCAATACGAACCTTTGCATACGAACCTTTGCTTACGAACCTTTTCCATTACGAACCTTTTCCTTACGAACTTTTAGGCTACGAAACCTGTTGCATACGAACCTTTATCCGTTACGAACTTTTTGAATGACTTATCCGATACGAACTTTCCTTTTACGAACTTTGGACCATACGACTTTAGTCCCATACGAACCTATCCGAACGAAACTGTTGAAATCATACGAAATTCCTTTGCTTACGAACCTTCCATTAGGAACCCTTTATACCTTTACGAACTCAGCATACGAACCTTTGCATACGAACTTTTTCCGTTACGAACTTTTTGAATACGAACCTTATCCGATACGAACCTTTTCCATTACGAACTTCGGCCATTACGAACTTTATCCGATACGAACCTTTGCATACGAACCTATGCTTACGAACCTTTTCCATTACAAACCTTATGTTTACGAACTTTGGTCCGGGAAGCGCTACAAAGTGCCTATTTTAGTTTTTCCTAATTCCATTTGGTTTCCAACCACGGGCATCATGGAGACATTGATGAAGCAGCGTTCTGTTGTCGAATTTGCTGTCCTGTCCGGCGAAAATTCACCAGTCAAAATTTACGAGAAACTCCACGAAGTTGATAAAGAGGACACATGGGCGCCACATAACTTTACAGTTGAGGCGCCCTTAAACCCAAATCATCATCATCATCATCGATAAAGAGGACACAATGGCCTTAACAAATGTTTGGCAGTGGATTTAGCGGTTCAAAAAGGAAACAAAAGCATAATAGACAAGCCTCGATCTGGAAGACCAGTGACCGTCGCGTTGCCACACCTAAAACGACCCAGAAGGAAGGTGGAAGACGGCGATGCTGGACGGTGATGTCTCGCCCGACGTACAGACCTGATATGATGGCGTCAATCCTCCACCTGTTTGGTCCACTGAAGGACTTCATCCACAGTCAGTGCTTTGCGACTGATGAGGAATTGAAGAAGACTGAAGATACGGTGCAGGATCACCGGTGAGGAGTTCTTCCGGGCGGAATTTCGGTGTTGGGTGGAGCGATGGGAGATGAGCGTGATGGTAAACGGTGACTGGGTGGAGAAGCAAGTTGTGGAGGCCTAGGAAGTTGGATGAAGAAATATGGTCACGAGCGAGAAAACGATTTTGTAGAGGATATTGCAAAGATCAATTTGGTGTTTGACTTTTATCGCTTAACCAAAATTTGACTGAAATACAGATGATTTGACCTTACTTATTGAACAACCTCGTAGATAACTGGTAAATATTTTTTCGTCTGAAATATGGATGAAACTAAATTATTGGCAATCTAATCAAGAGCTGCAACGCAACTGCTAATTTTACAAATGTAAATGTTCATGTATATTGAGTACTGACGTGATGATGATTAGGTAAGACTACATCTAATGCGGTTTTGACAATCAGTATTTCTACGGACCCGCTAGTACATTTTTCCAGGAATGACATAGTAATGATCTTTACTGGCATTTTGACCCCGAGTACTTCATGACAATAAACTGTTTGTCCCGACTTATCCATAAAGATATAACGCTTTACGACCCCTTCTAAGTGGACCAAATTGTACCAAAACAGACAAAGCTGGTGTCTTTTTTCTCTTCAATTTGGTCCACTTAGATTGAACCAAAGTAGATAAAGCTATCTCAGACCCCGTTCTGGACCAAGCCGGATCGAATGGTCAAGACCCTGTCCAAATCGGTCTCATATTTTTGAAACATGTTGTTGTCTGCAACGACTATTGATGGTTGTGGTCCAATTTTGTCCACTTGGATTGAATTATAGTAGATACAACTCCCATAGACACCGTTTCGGCACCATTTTCAACCAAGCCTGACCGAACGGTGAAGACCCCGTCCAAATCGGTCCATTATGTTCGGATAATGGCGTTGTCTGCAACGATTTTTGGTTGTTTTGGTCTAATTTGATTCCACTTAGGTTAGACCAAAGTGGGTAAAACTTGACACGACACCATTTTGGGTCACTCCAAATCAAATGGTGAAGACCCCGTACCAAATCGTCTCATAGATTCGGAGTACAACGTCATCTACAAAGACTGTTAATGGCAAGGGACAGGTTGGTTCAATTTGGTCCACTTTGATCAGACCAAAGTGGATGAAATTAAATACGGCTCCATTTAAGACTAGGCTTGATCGAATTGTACAAACACCGTCCGAATAACCGTCCGTCACCGTACAATAGGTTCGCAGATATCCGCCAGTTACCCTTCTCCTTTGGGGTAGTTAGAAAAACACGCACGTATATCGATACAAAATATGGCAATTAGAGGAAAAATGCACAATTTTATTTGTTGCGTAACTAGGCAAAATATTTCAGACTGAGTGAGTGAGATCGCGAAGCGGTCAAACGAACGTAGTCTTACAGATGGGCCAAAATCCGTTTTCATCTTGCACCCTTGCTTGCTTGATTGATTGCTTGATTGCTTGCGTGGGTTTCAGGGATAACTACCGTTTCACTGCACTGATTATGCAAAGGTATACACTGAAAGTTTGGTCGTAAAATAACACATGGTACAGGTTACGTGAAAATATTTGACACAACTACAGAAAATATAATCATCTACATAATAAAGGGCAAATGGAAAACCGTTTGACCGCTATGGAATCGAAAACCCTTGGTTATGGATACAAAACCCATACAATTTCTGAATCAGCATAATGACAGGAAGGTTTTGGACAAAAAA